>JAIQCU010001375.1:0-21465 GCA_022114935.1 Leptestheria dahalacensis
CTCACAATGCGGAACGAGGCGAACTAAGCGCGCAAAGTAAACTGAGCTAAGCGGGTCTGGGCCTTTTACCTAGGTAAAGGACCCATTTTACTCTTTATATATCTAAGCGAGCTTGCGAGCATTTGAAGAATCAACCAAACAAATTCCACGGATTAACAGGGCTGTGTATCATATGTAAGAACTTATTCAGTAAAAAGCATACTTTATGTAAGATGAAGTGCGGAACGCTGAAGTTCAGTTTAGAATCTGGAAATTTTTCACTTATCACTTAATTTGTATTCGATGCATCTCGCAATAAGAAAATACAACAAGTTGTTCGGGAGTTCTACCTAAAAGAAATAAATTCCAGATAAATAACATATGCAAAAAATGCCTGATTCTATGGATCTGAATTAAAAATTTTTAATTTTTCAAAAGTAACGCGAACCCTGGTTACCAATTCAAAAGTAACCGATGGCCCACGGTACGGTTACCGGGACAAGGTTCTAGTTGAGAGTTCGATTTACTAATTAGCACAGAAAAGGTTTGGTTCACGATTGTTACTTGCTTATACAACGTATTACACGGAAACTACTGAGAAACACTTGAGACACTTGAGGCGCCTGACGAATGAATACTGAGACAAGAAAGGCTGAGATACGGAATACGAAAAGGCTGAGATGCTTGGGTGCTACGAAGATTCACTTAGATGCAAGAAAGGCTGACACTGATCTGTAACTCTACTACTAGCTCAGTGCTACGAGTCTACAGGTTATATAGGCTTGCCCACGCTGCCTGCTACGTGGTCCACATCCGGCTGGAGACAGGACCGTTGAGCTTAGGACAGTGAGGGAGTGCAAAGATGCAATGAATTACTACGCAGGACTACAGTTTATGAAGGGCTCTAGCGTGGGAAAGAGGCCAGAGGTGACCGTGGCACTAATCTGCTACCGCGGCGTTGGTGTCAACGCCGCTGGAAACCAGAAAACGAACGATACCTTCCAAAGTGGGCCCAAAGCCATATCTACCACGGAGGATGTGCAGACAAGTCGAACCATTTCTGTTCTGTGTAAAAATCCAGTAATGAGCCGAAATCTACTCCGGTTAGCTTTTAACTAATTTTACCCTGGCGTTGATGTCAATGCCGCTGGAAACCAGAAAACGAACGATACCTTCCGAACCGGGGCGAGAATAGTATCTACAGAGGATGTGCAGATAATTCGAACCGTAACTGTTCTGTGTAAAAATCCAGTAATGAGCCGACATCTACTCCGGTTAACTTTTGACTAATTTTACCCTGGCGTTGATGTCAATGCCCCTGGAAACCAGAAAACGAACGATACCTTCCAAACGGGGGCCAGAAGAGTAGCTACAGAGGATGTGCAGACAAGTCGAACCGTATCTGTGCTGTTTGAGAATTTAGTCGATAAGCAAAGGTTTACTGCCTGTTCGTTACAAACTAATTCGTTACCTTGGCGTTGATGTCAATTTCCATGGCAACCAAAAGACGAACGATATCTTCCATATCGTCACCAGAATAGTATCTACAGAGGATGTGCAGGCAATTCCAACCGTATCCGTCCTGTTTGAGAATTTAGTCGATAAGCAAAGGTTTACTGCCTGTTCATTACTAACTAATTCGTTACCGTGGCGTTGATGTCAATTCTTATGGCAACCAAAAGACGAACGATATCTTCCATATTGTCACCAGAATAGTATCTACAGAGGATGTGCAGGCAATTCCAACCGGATCCGTTCTGTTTGAGAATTTATTCGATAAGCAAAGGTTTACTGCCTGTTCGTTACAAACTAATTCGTTACCGTGGCGTTGATGTCAATGCCCCTGGAAACCAGAAAACGAACGATACTTTCCAAACGGGGGCCAGAATAGTATCTACAGAGGATGTGCAGACAATTCGAACCATTTCTGTTCTGTTTAAGTATCGAATAATAAGCTGAGTTAATGCTCCTGTTAATTATGAACTGATCTTTACCCTGGCGTTGATGTCAATGCCACTTACAACCAGAAACTCGACGAAGTTCCAAAAACCCGGGCCAGAATAGGTTGCACAGAGGTAGTGCAGACAGTTCCATTCATCCTTCTGTATAAGAATTCTTTGATTAGTCAGAATGTTATTTGTATAAGATATCTGAATCCCGTTACGACCTTATAATTGGCCATTCGTGGCGAATGAGGACGGTATGTACATTGAATGTGTATATACATTGAATGTGTATATATGTGAGTATGTAATAGGAATATTACACCCTGGCTGCTGTAAGGACATATTTGTCTCAGAACCTTCCTGAACAAACGTGTTGAAAATCTATAACCCTGGTAAATGTTGAAAAGTTGGAATAACTTCCTAGTAGAAGTTGGCCCTGCTACTATAGATTGCGTTTCAAATTTAGTTGAAGACATAAAGGTTTATGTGAATTCATTCTTCTTAACAAGCATTGTCTTAAAGGATTTGGCGGATATAAAGTGACGTGAAATACTCAAGTGCTGCGTAAATACGGAACATGACTATCGTAGAATACGAGAAAAACCTTCATTCAAGAAGAATCCACCGGCTGTAACTAAACATCAGGTTCACTATATTAATTGTCGGTCATTGTTTCTGAAGCATAATCATTTAAGAAGGTTGTCGTGACAGGTAGTTAAACTGGTTGTAGTACCCCTTAACGTCTGATAGTGGGGAGTGAACAACAGCTTTTACAAATCTTTTATACGTAAATGAGCTAACTATCATCTTCAAGATGGATGAGGACCAATTATCCGTAATAGCTATATATCTGAAAGGATGCGTTTCAGCTTCCGACTAAACTCGGGTAGCTATTTTGGAACAGGTTCAGCTTCTCTTACCGTTGTCGTCACGTCAGCTCCTCTACGCAGTAACTCCTCAACGACGCTTCGACGGTATTGTGGATGACATCGTAGTGTTGTCAAGATGAGTGGCGTGTAACCAAGTCGATCTCTGTCATTTACAAATCGTTCCAATGCCTCGTGGTGCTGGACGAAGTCGAGCAGTTGTCGTGCTGCATCTTCGGATGTCGAATTGTAACATCGTGCGTGAAGGTCGGCCATTTTGACACTGTTACACCAGAACTTCCGACTTGGCGGATCTCGTCGTGATCGGACAACTCGTTGGGTTGGTTTACTGCATATATTGTTAAAATGATGAAATGCTGGTTTTAAAGATACTTACTGTCATACTTGGAAGTAGTATTGTAAACCAACTTAAAGTAGCTAAATCAGCTCATCAGCTGACCAGAACTTATATGTTCGTTGTAGGCCTGTAAATTCACGAAAATTTCTTCTGGTGCAGATCTCGGACAAGCTTTCGTGTTACGTTGCTACTCTTGCAACTCTTGGTAATTAATTTTGGTACAACTGCACCTGTAATGTAATTAATATCATGTTGTAATTATATTTTGATTCTCATGTATTCTCACGGTTTGCTAGAGAATACAGTCAGAAATTTGGCATCACCATTGAGAGGCATTTGAATAATTAGTTTACGTCACGATTATTATTATCAGGTATTTCTTTACCAAATACGAACGTGCGTCATCGTCCGTTTAGCGCCTCTCATACTTTAAGAACAACTCTTGTTTTATCGCATGACAGATTGCATAACGAGATACTTTGCAAGTTACTGAAGTCTATACTTGACAAGAAGCCAAAACTAAACTAACAATACAATTATGACGTTCTGAGGAAATCGACTTTACGAAATACTTCTGTAGAGCGGTAGGTATTTAAAAAATGAAACTGTTCCAAATGCAACGTAACTGCTAAAACCTAAAGTTACTGAATGGTCTAGAGAAATAAAGTTCGTTTAACTAATGTTAGACGAGCTGACGACAAGACCGACTTGGCGTCCAAACCCGTGAAAAAATGGTCGCAATTTGAGAACTTGTCAGTAGAAGAGTTTTTTTTATCTCGTCTACGTTTAACAATAGGAACAGCAGGGACTCCTTTGTACGGGTCAAGAAAAACTTAGAGCTGAGTTTGTGTGATTTTTACTGTCATTCTAAGAGAAATGGAATAAAATTGAATATAGAAAGCTAATTGAAAGTATTCCGGGTGCTATTTTTGTCAAATGCAGGTATACGGCTGTCAAGTGGGCGATCCCCACCCACCCGTCCGCCCACCGCTTGTTGCTTAAAAAACTACACTGAGCTCACATTACTTTCTAGCACGATATCTCCGTTATTTCGAGTCCTTATGAAAACTTAAAAATATATTCTGAAAGCATAATCTTTAATGAGTACATTTCTTTTAGCTTGGGTTCTTTCTAGGTAACTAACGTATTTTAAAAACATCAATAAGAAGAGGCACTTTTGCTGAATTTCAGACAGTTTTTTGCAAACAACTCGACTAAGTGATCTGTGACATATACGTTTTTTTAAAGAGAAAGATTCCTCTTTCCAAGACGAATCTAACGGTGTATAGCACGTTTTGTTTTGGCCCCAAACTTCCCTGCTAAAAACGTTTAAAGGTGAAGAGTCGGCAGAAAAAACGGAGCCGAGCTCAGTTAACTAATTTTTACAGGATAATTTTCGCGAGATAACTATTCAGCTGCTTATAAAAGGTAAGAGTACTCAATTTCCGATTTTTTGACATAAAAAAGAAATTTTTATCTGTCCCGGTGTACGAGCTATTTAGTCGGAAATAGCAGCAAGACGTTTTGCCACTTATAGTATATGTGGCAACGCTGTAAATGCGAAAAATACATACGGCGCGCATTCTGGCTTTTAAGTGCACCCTATGGGAAAAAAATAGACTTAATACTGAATTCAAAAAATTCTGATGAGATTAATGCGGAGAAATGGTAAATATGACATTCCTTTGCTGGATTTTTTTGGGAATAACGATAAGTAAGCAATATTTGCCAAGGTTCTCAGATAATAATTTAAAACAAAGGTATTTGTCATGTGTATATTTGCTGTATAATTCAAACCCTTCCTTCATGTAGGTTTTGCAAGAATAACGTTGTATTTTTCAGTTGACTTAAATCCGCTGCACTCATGGTTTGAAGACGAATGTAATCTGATTGAACAGGGAGCTCTGTCGCAGAAAGCGGGAAGAGTCCAGAGCTTCGAATACAGTCCCGTCTTTGGGATGAGTGGAGAAGTACGAAGCAGCTATGGTTCTAAGTCAAACAAAGTCAAGGTAACTCTGACTATTCAGTTAGTTTCAAACAAATGCACTACTTTCTTGTTTTTACCCGAACAAGTCCATTTTACACGCAGCCTGCGAGTGTCCACGAGGGAAGTCACGCTGCCATCATATGGCCTCCCTTTACCTACACGTGGAGGATGGTTCTTTGTCTTGCCGTCTATAAAAGAAAACGCAGTTCAGTAAAAGCCTTACNCGTAAGCCTCATCTCACCAGGCGAAGTATGAAGTTTCGAATAGTTTTTCGACACCACAGACAGTTATTTGACCCGAAACTGTTTTCAAAACAGAGCATTTTTCAAACGCATTCGAACGTTATAATAATATTTCAGTTATTACGTGCAATTTCGGAGTACGAAGCTTAAGAAAATAATTGCTATATAAGAGCCATCTAAAACCGGCGCGAGTTGTCCCGACCTATTCAGAAGCGGCCAGACTGGTTTTGTTTTGGCCTTTTAACGTAAACCCTAGTGTTTGAAATTACGTCAAAAGGTTTCGATATCTTGGGGTATATCTTTTCTACGAGGAAGGAATAACAGCCACTTCAAACAGAACTGTATTTTCTTGTAAAGGGTATCGTTTCACTCGTTGAACCAGGACTGAACTTTACTCTAGATTTTGCATGTCCGGTCAAGCTTACCGTTTCACCTTAATCCGCTTTTCAAGTTAAGCTCTGCTGTAATGCAAAAACGTAAAACTTTATTCATTTATCATGCTTTAATTCCTTTAACATCCTTAACTTCTGCCAAAGAAAAATCGCATTTACCGTCATTCACCCTTCTACAGGACCCACGTTTCGTTCGTTTTCAACTTCCCTGCAAAGTGGTCAATCCTTGGTTTGAGAGTCCCCCCAGCAACAATTTTGGTATCTTACCTTATGGGCAGGGAAGGACATAGAATATTGTTTAGTCTTTTATTCCGTTCAACAAAAATCCATAGATTCGTATCCCTTTGATTGCGTGTTAGTAAATATGAAGTTTATAAGGTTATGAAACCATCTATTGAAATATCCGAATCTTATGAATCCCAATACGATTAAACTATATTGCATACTGGTCTCCTTGATTTCGCAGTACTTTGGAAGCTCGGATTAGTGGCCAATGCGGAACTCATCCGTTACAGTTCCAGTGATAGCAGTGCAGTGCAAGCCGTTTCTTCGCGCTATATAAAAGCAAGCGATTGCCTTCTGCCTTTGTGTTGTCACTTGCTCAGCAACCGAGGTCGGAGAAAGTCGAGAATTACTTTGGTAGTTGGTCACTTTAAGCTGTTCAAAAAGGCTTCTTTGGTTTTCGGTTTACACGTTAGGTCCTCCTTTTTGGTTGTTGAGTTGAGTCGCGTTTTGACTGTTCCCCTGGTTGTTTGTTGGCTTCGTGTACTCGTGGCTTCGTTTTGGTTGTTTCTTGTACCTGGTTTTTGAAGGAGTTTCAGTGTGTCGAGACGCTGGTTGTCGACTGTTAGAAGACCACATGTCGGGGCTTATACAGTAATCGTCGGTTCATTCATAATTTCGGAACAATTAAGTGTAGCGGAAACTAGGGAGACTATCTCTTGAAAGTCAAGAAACAGACAACAAAATGTCTTCCTTCCCGCTTTATGTTGAGAGCTGCTTTTTCGAACTATCCATACTATCGATATGCAGTTTAAATCTCTCCCTCGCGCTCTCGGCTTGCCATCTGAGTCTAACCTAATGTAACCGAGACAATAAGAGGCGATACTTTCTACTCAGGCTGGTCCCCCGAACCGTGGGGCTGCTCGTCCTCCGCTGACTGGCGAGAAGTCTCTTCAGGCGCTTCATCTCTCGGCAATATGTTGCGATCCCCGTTACATGGTCTCTTCGAATTATACCTTACGTCCGTGAACTTTTCAGTGATGCCCTTGCGAATTTCTTTCATGTACGCATAGTCGAAATGGGGGCCGCGTTCCTGAATGTATGCACGGTTACCGAAACGGGTCAAACAGCAAGTCAGACCTGAGATAAAATAGCATAGGTACATTAAAGAATGATCTTTCATATACTACTTACATTTCCACACTAATAATTTTCTGCCGAATTGCCTCAGGAATCTTTTCGACATTTGGTTCAGAAGCCTTTAGGTTTCTTAACACGTATTTCGACCAGTCCATTCCTTTTGTTAGTGACATCAGAGTACGTGCTGTGCGCGACTGAGAATACGTTTGCGTCCGGAAGCCATACCTTTGCTGCCTCGAGCTCCTGGATGGTTCGCTGTTGCAGCTCTGGGAGTTTTTCGACAGCCTTGGGAACGATTGAGGGTTGCAGCGTTTCACTTACGGGCTTACCGTGGGTATCCTTCTGTAGCATGGGAGCCTCCTCCTGGCTTGGCTTGGAGTTGCTGAGGCGTGTTGCTCCACTGGTACTGCGACGTGTGATGAGGTATTGCTTTGCGCTGCTATCCGTGCTTCCCTCACCCCCAGCAGTTTTTTTAGTTTCCTGAAGGTCCTTTTCCAGGGTCACCAGCCTAGCCGAAATGAACTTCAGCCGCCCTTTGCCTTTTCCTCCACCTTGCGATTTCGACTCCGTTCTTTCTGGCTTCGACTCCGTTCTTTGTGGCTTCGAGAATTTGCTGCAGCAGCAAGCTGACTCCTGACTCGTCCACCAGTGGGTTCGCACGACATTCCACGACGTCGTCCACATGGGCAGGATCTCTGCATTGTAAAACAGAAATAGAAGTTCCAAGTCAAACAACCACTCTCTTATTCGTACCTGTGCTATGTGAGTATCGGGTTCACTCCCACTTGAGCAGCCGTGGCCCTCGTTGCGGACGACCGATATGGATCGCGATACACCTCCGTGGCGTTGGTAAAGCTCTCCTGCCCGATGCTTCTTTAAGATCCTTGCAACCGTGAATCTTCATCGCCACTGACTGGTGGATCAACACAGTCCTGTGCTCGAAGACCACAAAAAAGGCTAGTTACCTATTACGGTTCTTCTGAATGCAGTCTGTAGAAAGCAGCGAATCTCCCTTAGACAACAACGGGCCCACCGCAGGCAAACCATGTGCACGTTTTTGGTTGGTTCGCGTGCACGCGGCAGGGTCGTCCACTGCAGCCTGAAAACCGCAACATGCGGGCTGCGCTTTGCTGCCTGTCACAGCCCACCAAAAGCGAGCACACTGATCACGTGCACGTGACGTGCTCGTTACTACATGTACAATGAACCGCTTACAGGAATATATATATATATACATATACATATATACACCCGTGGAATATCTCACTTAATTATTATCATATATACATCTTAACACTTGCTCTCAAGTTGTTCAACAAATAACAACGCACAATTATGCAAAAGTCTTCTGTATTTATTCATAATTTTGTTCACCTGCCCACACTTCACTCACAAATGTCAACCAGAATAAAATGCCATGAAATCCGAGGATAAGCATGATAAAAACAACAACAAAAATTGATACAAAAATTACGTATCACTGCTATCTCTGGAAAATAGCATGGACGAATAGAAACTGACTTTTCCAATAATTCAGCTGATCTTCTTGAATAACATTTTTTACTTTTAAACGGTAGACGGCAGGTGCATAAAAAAACGCGTAAATCTGTGGCACTTATTGAAAGCTTTAGCTATACCGTACCATTTAAAACAGCTTTTTCTTACGGGGGGATGTACGAGTGGGTTTCTTATTACCTTTTGGAATCCGAGCCTCGTCGGAGGCCCTATGTTTAGAAATTTTGGATGGTCGAGGGGTTATAATAGCTGCATCATCAGCAACTCTTTTCGATTGTGCTGGTTTCTCAGAAGAGATTAAAAGCGTCTTCTTGGAGGTTGATGCCCTGGGTGTTTCTTTCAATGGGGATCTAGTTGCCGGTGATTTCTTTTTCGTTGGAGATTTCCCGCCTAAAATTGGTTAGAACAAAACCCGTTAACAAATTTTGAACACGGAATTAGTGGAAAATCGCTGTTTGTACCTGGAGTTTGGAACAAGCCCGATGGTGTATCCGTTTCGTTTTGGCGAGTAGTCTTATTCGTAGTTTTCTCTGAAGATACCTTTTTACAAACCGTCACGTTGGTTGAGGGCTTCCCGACTGAAATAACAACAAAGAAATATTGATCTGAAATACACGACTACCTTCGCACTAAGTAACAACTTTACCTTTACTGCTGGTCAAATCCGCAGAGGCTTCTTGCTCTGCTTGATCCTTAAGCGCTGCTTTTTCTAAAGATTTCTAATACACTCGCGCTTCGGTCTGCAGTTTCATTGTTCACCCATCATCATGTTGGTTAACTCGTCAGTAGAATCGACAACTGAAACATCTCTGTCCTGGGCTGCCACCAGATTTTCCAAACGCAGTTGCAATTCTTTGATGCTACCTATAGTTATGAACGTACAAGTTACACCCGAAGGCAAGTAAGGTGTGATAATTCATTTTGAAACTTACGGGAAACTCCATAGACAGAAGCAGGAACATGCTCCTCTTTGTCATTGACCCATGCCCTAATTAAGAGATTGCAGAAGTTATATAGTTCTAGCGCAATGTGACGTTATTTTACTTACTTGATAATCACGCGTGTATTTGGTCTCTGGAGTCCTTTGAGTGCCTCTTCCAGCTCGCTTCCTTGAAGCCCGCGTAACATAGGAGATGTTATAATACTTGGTACGCTTATTTCAAACTGCTGACTCTCAAACCTTTTCAGAAGAACAAACGATTGCCAAGTACAGAGTACTTGCATAAATTCCCGAAAGTATGTGCCGATAGTTACTAAATCGATTCTTTGATCGGAAGCGTGTTTCCATGGCAAACGCGCAGACAGCAGGTCGAGTCTGTTGTACCATGGATGGCGCATCAAAGAAAACATCGTCTCGTTGGGCTAAAAGAAGGAAAATTGAACGCATTGTCAAAAATGAAGTATTATGGGACAGATTTGTGGAAGTGCCAGCGAAGATGAAACTGAAAATAACTCGCAGGCTAAAGAAAGCAAACAGAAACTTGAGGTGAGTTTATACTTATATAGAGCACCCTGCTATTTATTTACTAATTGAAATGCACCTTTTTAATAATTATAAAGCGCAAGAAGAACGAGAGCCAACGCCAGATTTTTTTCCTGACGAGGGAAGCTCAACAACTTTTAGTGATGTGCTTGCTGTAACCGACGTAACTCCCAATTTTTCTGACGGAGATGATGAACCCGCAGCCACGGTCATTGAATCAAAGCTTATTGCAGACTTTTTACTTCAGAATCCTGAAACCCAGCTTGAAGACTCTGCAGCTGAGCTTTTATCTTCTGATTTTCTTCGCGAAGAGAGCCTTGATCTTTGGGATGAAATTGGTGTGGTAGGTCCACTAATATAACAAATTAACCCGATAAGAAATAAGTAAATTTGCAAAGTCCCTTGCCCTTATATATCGCTAACTGTACTTTGTAAATGAAATTGTATTTTCCTTTTTATTTTAGGATGATGCACCGGATGACCATTATGTTTCTCGCGCAGTTTATGCTCATCTATTGATTTCTGCTACGTATCTGAAACATCGACAAAGCAACAACGCAACGCTCATCTGACTGTTTTGCCATATGTAATAATTTTGAGCGGCCACTACTGTGTAAAACAAGCAGTTTATTTCGCCATGCATTGTGTTTGTAATATATCCTGTTTCTTCAGCGATCACTTTTTGCAGGGTACCAGTTGTGATAGACAACAACTGACGAAGCCTCAGTGACAATTCGCAGCCCTTGTCAATGGCGCTCGGCAGAGTTGGCAGGTTGCTTATGGCCTCCCAGCATTCGCAGACATTGTCGGCAAAATCCTTCAACTCATCCTGAAACAAACATTTGACTAGTGGCTTTCCAGCAGTAATCATTTCATCCGGAGATTTAGCAGTCAAGATTGTTTCTATGAATTCGATGCAAGTGTGCTGCTCGTCGTTTATCCGTTTCTCCAAAAAGTTAATCGCAGACTGCAGTATTTCCGTGCGTATTGCTGTTCGGCTAAGATGAGCAGTTGGAACGTAAAGATGCTTTACTTTCGCTGCTCTTCTACCTTTGCCAGAAGCTGTAGCTCCTGCTGTCTCCAGTGCACAGTATTTAGCCCGGTAACCGCCAGGGTAGGGTTCATGGAGCATTAACTGTAGTTTTCTTAGAGCCATATCCTTGCAGGTAAGGATGTTGGGTAGTACGAGGTTTGCAAGTTGCATCTTTTGCAACGTTTGGAAAATCACCATGGCGTCAGCCATAACTGTTGTAATCCAGATGAAACATAATCTTGGGCCCAAGTCTGGAGGTACCCTACAGCTTCTGCGACTTCATTACCGTCAGCCTTGGGGTTACTGCGAATCCCTTCCCATACCTTACGACATCCCTCAATGTTGTGCAGTGCTACCTTGATTAATTTTTCCAAGTGTTCTGCAAAGTGAGCTGGAAAAACTCGTGCGTCTTCGCAATGCGCGTGGAGAGCTTTGGTGTGCTTTGAAGAACAGCGAAAGTACGCTGACAAGAGCTCCATCCTCCTCCGGTTCGCTGACACTTAAGAAGGCACTTTCTAAGGTACCGTCCTTAGTTACCTAGCGGAAGCTAGTAAACTCTATTTGGCGCTGAACTTCGACATGAGCCTGTGAATCAAGATGATCTACGATCATTTTGAGCCTCCCGTTTGCCCTGATTCCCTGAGCTATTGGACAGTGACCGTTTCGACTGATCTTGAGTGCCACGCTTTCAAACTTTTCACAGCCAATACACTTAACGTACCGGTAATTCTTCTGCGACCTTTTTTCAGAGTAACTTGTAAGGCACGAAAAGTGTCTCGTTAGCTCCTGCAGTTCCAGCTTTTTCCCTTTGTAATACTCGGTTCTCGTTAAAGTGACCTCGGTGGCTTCAGAAGAAGAGTCTTCGCTGCGGGTTGCAGGCGACCCTGCTAAACGCTCACGTTGACTGGAAAGGGTAGCTGAGCTGGTCGAACTTGAAGGTGACTCGCTCGTGACTAGTGAATCAGGATCCATTGGCGAGCACGATGTTGAAGACGAAGAAGCTGATAAGAAAGATTGAATTGTTGGAACAATTGAAAAGAACGTTTGGCCCTACTTTCAAATCACCAGTTCCAATTAGTGGCTCTCTATCGCTCTTTCTAGCACGCAACAGCTTTAATTAATACACAACAAGTGTGAGGAAGTACACAAGCATTGACGCGTTACTAAGTTACAAACACGAATAACTTGTTATCCATTTACGGCTATCTACAAGTTTACTTTTATGAATTTTTTTCCCGGACTTACCGACTACCGCGCTTTCCTCTGTCCTGCGTCGCACGTTTCGAAGCCACGATTCCAAAGCATTTGCACTCTTTGAAAGCGAACTTTTTGGTCGTTTTGACATGTTCTTTGGACCATTCGTCAAGACTGACTGGACGGTACCAGTCTGGCCTGCGTATAGAGACCTGTCCAAATTACGCCATCTGTTGGTGGCCAAGTGCAAAAAATGCATCGTCCGCCATCTTCGTTCCTACGTAGCTGTCATACCATAAGTTTGTTTTGAAAACTGTCTCTTTTGTTTCAGTCAAACAGACGTTAAAATCTCGACAACTATCCAAAGTGCCTTACTGCTGTGTCCCTTTATGTAAGTCACACGCGGGGAGGTCTTATAAAGGGGACCAAGGGCCCAGAATTTCGTTTCATAAAGTCCCAAAATCCACAACTGTTAAGGCAGTTTGTCTTGCGAATTCGAAGAGACATTGGACCAAATTTCACATACGTTTAAGGTTATTATCAGCACCTGTTAGTGTACTAGTTAAATGACGGATTTTTCAAATCGCAAATAACCAACACCTTCATCTGTTTGAGGCAATACAAATTCGAGGACTTCTATTGCTATGACCCTCCATCGGGAAAGTGGGAACTGAGGCCAGACGTCTTACCCTCAAATTTTGACTTCAAACCAATACCAAACTTGTGGAAACCACTGAAGAAGCGTGGTACACTACGTGAAACTTCACTTTATAACAGTGAAGCTGTTGACCTACACGAACAGGTCGCAACGCCTGCGGATGACACTGAACCTATTCTGCCCAACAGTGACTGCACTGAGCCCGCGTTTGATCGTTCTCTTCTTGAACTTCCACCGGAAAGCCCAACGTTACATCTAACTGAGAACACCGTTCAGGAAAACCATCTAAAAATATGCAGCGAACTGCACCAAGGGAAACCTCCACATACAGTTGACGAACTCTAGTCTGTGGTGGATGATATGAAGAAAGACAAATTGGCGTTGCTGTACGAGCTGGAAAAAGAGAGACAAGCGAGGAAACGGCTGAAAGCGAATTAAAGGCGGTAAAGGTTTATCTGGAGGAGTTGCAGCGGGAACTGACATTGGCCCGCGGTGAATGTGAACAATCGAAATCAAGCCGACGAATGTCATTCGATGATGTGATACTTCTGGCAGCACCTCACTAAACCTTTTTTGGTAGACATGGAGAAGTTTTAACGTGGCTACAGTAACCAGGCTCTCCTACTGTGCACGAACAACTGGCCGACACGATTGCGTCTTGCCACGACCCGCAGACAAGCGATGCTTTTAAAGTTACTTTCAAATCATGTGGTTTTCCGCTCTTCCTAAAACTTGAATTGCACCTTGCCCTGACGCGTATTTTGCTCTGACACAGCAGAGTTTGAGTCTCCACGTCAGAGATTTAGTGATCACAGAGGAAAAGTTTGCTTCGATTAAACGCTGATGAAGTTTGAGATTCAAAATACTGTTTGATTAAATGTTCCGTTATTTGAGGAAGAATTTGAATACATTTCGACCACATCTGACTAGTATTTTGACTAAATAACTATGAACATAACAAACACTATTTACACATCAGCATACGAGACTACGGGTGGGCAGGAACTAAGATGGCGGACAGAGCCCAAATTAGTTTCTAAATCTGCCACAGATGTCACTAGCGAGTTTGGCTACTTCTCTATTTATGCCTGTTTATTGCTAAATGTACTTTCTCTCTGACCTTTGACCTTATCTAATGCTTCTGACCTTTGAACTCATCTAATGCTTCTGACCTTCACGGAGAAAAGTTATGGTTCTCCTGCGCAAGTCCCAGTGCTGGGAATTCTGCAGAAGCCTTAATTCTGCTCAAAGACTGGTGGATCCAAGTGCTTCACTGGTGGACACTTGGATCCACCACTTTATATGTTATTTTATCCTCTGTTTTGACCAAGAACGAAACGAAACGCTTTTCGGGCTATATTGGAACACAGCAGAGTTAGCACGTTCTTTTGTTTAACCAGTATCAAGATGTTTTTCATTCGACAAGAGTTGCGGCAGGAAAACAGATAAGGAAGATGGCCCTAATTGACACATGCCAGTTAGGGCGTTTACCACACACAGTTGGGAATAGGCTTGCTCGAATATACTATACAGAGAGCAAGTCTTTCTTCATTTACTACTAATTTACATAATTCACTAATTGCTACTTAACTACTACATTAAAATCCTCGGGGGAAAACAAATTTCTAAATCGAGTATACATTCGCTTTAATGAATCAGTTGCGTTTTCTAGTAAAACAAAGTTTACTCTTTGTATAATAATAAGCTGGTGCTGGGTACAATATGTAAATATATATTAGCACCATTACAAGCACACAGCGACTGATTTTACGACACTGACAATTGCAATGTCTGAAACGCTCAAACGATGTCAATTTTGTACACGGGGCAAATGGGAGACAGAATTTGCAACGAGAACGTGAGCCTTGTCGACAAACGAAAAGATTCTTGTCTGACTTGAACTGTTAACTTATGTCACGGCATAATTCTAGTAATGTTCTAAGCCTACGTAAGGTTCTAGCCATCTTGGATTAAATTTACCTGCTGATTTTGCAGATGTTCTCAATCCCATCAAAAGTATATGGAGTAGATCCATATGGATCCATATATCCAGTATGGAGTAGTGGTAGTTTAATTATCAAGACTTTCGCTGATAATTACAGGCGTTCCGTATCGTAAAATTGCACAACTTATTCGAAAGATACGCGATATCGCGAAAGTGTTTATAAATCTTCGGTATAGTAGTTTATTGCCAAGACTAAGAACGATTCCGTTGGAGGCTGATATAAAGCCTGGTGCCACTTTTGGAAAACGACATATCCCAGATAAAGTAATTCGTTTAATATTACGTAATCATTACACGATATTTACAGAGTATTAGATAATATAGAATAATTAGCTACAATACTATAGGTATTAAATTTGTATAATATATTTGTTATAGTGGTTTGCAGAACATTAGTAGTTCTATCCGTTTCCAGATCAACAACCTTAGCTTAGAAGCACCCCGCGACTTACTATATCGATTTTAATGTAAACAAAAAGCTACAGCAGACGAAATAGAATATTCTCGGCAAGGGATAATACAAAAAAGGGACAAGATTTTAAGGAGCGATCGGCTTTTTTGGGGCATATTTCCTGGTAAACAGTTTCAGAAGGCCGATCTAGAAATTTCGATCCTGCCTCAAAAGATAATATTTAAATGTCTGAATTGTTTTCCTTTTATAAATAGTTGAGCAGAAACCTAGATATCAACATGAGCAACGAAAATTCTCTTGTTCTGTGTTACAACCGGGGCTGTGGGCAACGTTTCGACCCTTCGAAAAACGAAGAAGGTATTTGAGCATTTTCTATAGATTTTGTTAATTTGTTTCAAGAAATTTTTCTGCTTTAAATAGATTCGTGCGTCCATCACCCCGGCGCCCCGTTTTTCCACGACGCGTACAAGGGCTGGTCCTGTTGTAAAAAGAAATGTACGGATTTCACTGAGTTTCTCAATGTCAAGGTATCGTATACTGTCTAACTTTATCACGTGTTTCTGATCTCAGTGTTGTCGTAGGGTTGCACGCGGTCAATTCATAACGGTACGAAGCCCGAGGAGCCCGAGAAACCCAAAAAGGAGTCGAACCCTGACGATGTTATCGAGTACCGAGCGCCCAAGCCTGTGAAACCCGTCGAAACCGTCAGACCGGGTTTTGACTCGTCATTAGTTAAACTTCAGTCTACGGTCAGTCCCTCTCTGCAACAGGAGCTCCTGAAACGGCAGAACAAAACGGCCGACTCGGGTTCCACCACTCCCGAGGCGGAGACAGTCAATGGGATCAAAGTCGGGACTACGTGCAAACACGGAGGCTGCAAGGAAGCTTACACCGGACAGCAGGATGAAGCCACGGTCTGTATGTACCACCCCGGCATCCCGATCTTTCACGAGGGACTCAAATTCTGGTCGTGTTGTCAGCGGAGAACGACGGATTTTCAGGCGTTCCTCAACCAAGAGGGCTGTACCACTGGGGAACACAAATGGCACAATGATGACGTAATAATTCTAATTACCGTTAACTACATATCATCTCTAATAATGAAATTAATCTAGGATGGTAAAGCTGTCAAGACAGTGCAATGCCGCTACGACTGGATGCAGACAGGAAGTCATGTCACCATCAACATCTACGCTAAGAACTACGACCCGGCAAACACGTGCGTCGAAATGAACCCGATCCGACTGCGGCCGTACATTTTCTTCGCCGAGACGGAGGCCGTCTTTAAGTTCGATATCGAACTCCGGGGGGTAATTTTCAATTCAGTTTTCTTTTTTTTTAATCCGTCGTTTATTGGGGGACCATTTTTGTATATCAGGTTGTAATTCCCTCGCAAAGTTCGGTCCTCTACACTCCCACTAAGGTGGAAATCAAGCTGAAGAAGGACGGACCGTTGACGTGGAACCGGTTGGATGTTCCCCGAGCTGTAGCGTCTCCCGTCGAGCAACCGAAACCCCAGGAAGATCCCGACATACCGCGAGTGGACGCCATCGATTTGAGCGATCTCTGAGGACGGAAAAACTTGATTTAACTTAAATACAATTCTGATTAACTGATCAGTTGCTTTTCAATCACAATTTTTTTCTGATTAAGTGTTTGCTGTTTTGTATTGGAAGACTGCGTTGGGTACATGTAACGTGTTTGGAACACGATGTTCACTAACTTGGTATGCAATGTATAGAAACTAGTCGTTTAGTTTTTTCTGCATGATATAGATGTAGCCCTTCGAGCCCTGCCAGTACTCCGGTACTTCGGTGCGGGGGACGAGATAACTCCAGTGTCCTTCAGCGACAAACTTGTCGACGTCGTCGTAGAAGCGACCATACTGCGGGGACGATTCCTCGTAACCCTTCCTCACGGCCCAGATTATAACACCACCTGGAATATACTCACAAATTTTTATACAATTAAGCAACATCTAATTACATGCGTAGGGTTTAATTCTAAAATGTAATTAAAGAAAATACCGGGTTTTACTACTCGCAGCAGCTCGGGAAAGATGTCCGAATAAAGGTGACCGGGTGCGAAACAGCCGGCTCCGATAACCACGTCGTACGACTCTAGAACGAATTAGTTTCAACGGGCAGAAATATATCCTCAAACCAATTATTATAAAAGTTTATTGAAATTAAAATAAGATGGATATGCCATGTACCAGAATCGATGGGGCAGGGATTTCCTTTGCCAATCAAGGCCGTTATGTATTTTCGATACAAATTCTTCCGTTTGGAAACATGCAGCATCTCTTCGGAACCATCGATAGCATCGACATTAAGGTAACCATGTTCTCGAAGCTGTATGAAATGCAAAATAAATCTGAGTCACATTAACTAATACTGATGATATAATTAATGTAATCGGAATTAAAAATCTGATATTTATCGTACTAGTTGGCCCACGAGACCGGTTCCAGCCAGGAGATCCAGAATCTCGACGTTTTTATCAAGATTCAGTTGGAGGAACCCCTTGACGACGATCTTGTGCGCGTTGTAGTTGGTGCAAGCCATGTCGTTTTCGTACTGGAATCGATTAAATTTAAGTTAATTAAAGTTATTACCAGTTAACTTAATACTGAATGAGTAGATCCTTATCTTCAAAATAAAAGAAGTGAATGAAATTTGTGTATTTCAGGAGTTTGGTATCGATACAGACGATATGAGACTGGCAAGGATCAAGCATCGATTAATATCAACAATCGGTATACTATCGATATATTGCTATCCGAAATCCCAAGTAATCGATTCAAAAGTTAATTTCAAATTGACAGTTTACTATAAGCTATTTCAGCTCCTCCCACCCAGTTCCTGATTGGTTTGAATTAAGATGACGTCATGGAATTGAATATTACCGATAAAATCGACATTCGTATCGTTAAATCGATTTTAAGTCGGATTTCAAATTATAATGTGGAAAAAAACGGAAATTTAAACTCCTCCCAGCCCGTCCCCTGATTGGTTGAAACAGAGACATCACGTATCGATGAATATAAATGGTATCGAAATCTTTGTTATCTATCGATTATGTTCCTTAGCAGAAAGCGAGAGATCGATTTCGAAACTGAATCGGTTTTCAAAGAAGTATGTGTCAGCTGTATCAGCCGTCTAAACCGATTGGTTGGATTCTGCGTGACGTCACATATCGATCGTTGCCCAATGGTATCGATATCTATGTTATCTATCGATATATCTATCTCACTGAATTGAAAGTATGTTAGCTAATTGAGCTGCCTCAACCGTTTCCTGATTGGTTGCAATTTTGGAGTGACGTCATCATGTTTTTTATTTGAAAAAGGATGATACTTAGGGGTTTTATGAAAGTTACGATTCCTGGTTTTTGCATTCTGGATTTGCATGCAATTTTGCGTTTGAGTTACTGGACGTGATGAGGATTGACGAGTCCAGACCTGTTTACAACATCCAGCCTGAAAGAGCGATCTCAAGTCTAATTATAAAGCAGTTTAATTTGAAATTTTGAACTTGAAGAAGTGCAGTGGGACGATGGTCCAGTAAACAACTCAATGGTAAGTCTTGATCGCGAATATGAAACTAATTAGATGCGATGTGATTAGAGATTTGATATCTGATTATGGAGAGAATTGGAAAAAAGCGCAAGGTTCAGGAGTTCAAGGATGGAGACTGGCGAAACCGGTGTGTTCATCTAATCTGTATACAGTTAAGTAAATACTGATTGTCAATTTTTTGTTGACATCCGTCTTTGTGAATTTATTTTAATGTCTAAGAGTAACATAGGCTGTTTGAATTATCATTAACTGACTTATGGTTATGCAGTTTCGGGTGTTTTCAATGTTAAACTGCTGTTAAAAGGATAGATAGAGATAGACTTAGACAGACAGAGAGATAGACAGCAGATCGATAGGAATAAAGGGTAGATAGATTGGCATGGATAGTCAGAAGGAGTGGTCTATAGGTAGATAGAGGAACAAACTGACAGATAGATATAGACAAGACAGGCAGATAGATAGACAGACAGGCAGACAGACAGATAGACAGATAGATAGACAGACAGATAGATAGATGGATAGATGGCTATACAGACAGACAAACAGATCCATATAAATAAAGGATAGATAGATAGGCATGGATAGTCTAGTGGTCTATAGGGAGATAGAGGTGATAAACAGACAGATAGATAGATGGATAGACAGATACATAGATAGATAGAAAGATAGTTAGACCATTTGTTATGGCTATTAGGAGTTAATTCAGAGTCCATTCAAGATCAAACCTTACTTTCTCGCATCTCTCATCGTAAAACTTCCGCGTTGCCAGCGGGTCGGAACTGTCGGTCACCACCGCCGATTCCTTGTAGTCAGACTCCATCTCCATGCGTCTGTAGAATTTCTTTAACCTCGAGTTCAATACAGAGAATCCAATTCACTCTGCCTGCAGTCGCGAATTCAAAATCAATAGCGTCAAATGGAACAAACAAGCCAAGGAAAAAAAAAAACAATTTCAAACTTGGCGCCACCTTGCGGCAGTTTTAAAATCCGTCTCTGATTGGCCAGATCAAATTTAGTTCGCATTTCACCGCTAGATAGCGCTGTAATATATTTCATTTAATCTTAATATCTAAATTACAACCCGATTATTGACTAATTCAATTATCTTTATATATAATTGTCTAATAAAAATTTAATAAATATTTCAGATTTATTCTTATTGCAATTAATTCAAATATTCGTCTTTAAAGCAGAGGCGCGTTCGTTATATATTGCAAACAAACGAACGGGGAAAATTTCAACGGCGGGAGGGAAAAACAATTGGTTAGAAGGGCGTGTGTGTGTCTTTGCATATATTCTCCACCAATGAATGATTTATTCATTAAAGCTTGTGTATATTCCCTTTTTAATTCAAACTATACGTCCCACGAGTTATGAAAGTTGAGGTGAATGGATGATGACCATAAACGGGATTGATTCGCCAACACATACCGACACCACAGATACGCGTTTAGAGTNTGAGACTGAATGGTGAATACAGGGGACATCGCTCATTGGCCACGTCATTTTTATGTAATTTTTTATTTGAATTTTTAAAGGCTGGTTTGATTTTTTTCTCCCGCCTTTTTTTGTAGTATTCAATTTCGTGGCGTCTATTAATTTTTTCGTTAATTCTTTTTTTATTGGGGTTTTTGGGTGATGGGCCTGGAGGTAATAAGTCATATTAGCCTGTCAGATTCATTTCGGTTTTAAATATCAATTATTATTTTTTGAAATTGGTGACAAAAAAGGAGTATTTAATAGAGAAGTGCGCTTTTTTTCTAAGTGTAAAAGATGGTGAAATGAAAGGAATGGAAATTTGGAATGTGCTTTGGCAAGATGGATAGATAGATAGATAGCTAGACAGATAGCTAGACAGATAGATAGATAGAACTGATAGAATGGATAGAGAGATAGCTAAAAGATAGACAGACAGATAGATAGATAGATACACTGATAGATATATTGATATATATAGATATAGATATAGAAAGATGTAGATAGATAGATAGAATAGATAGGTAGATAGATTGGACAAATAGATAGACAGATAGATATATTGATAGATAGATATAGAAAGATATAGAAAGATGTAGATAGATCAGTCAAGACTGAAAAACTATAACAATTTAACAATAAATACATATATTATAATAATTAAAAAAACATAGGTTAAAATTCAATGCGATGTTCATGGAGAAAACGACACAGAATCGAATCGGGATATCTGATTTCAGGCTAGGGTCATTTAAAACCGGTGAAAAGCGAGCATGCACTGCGGTTGACATGTGCTCGCAGATAGCGACTAACATATGGAGCGTGTGGGCCCTTCAACACGACCGTCTTCGTACAAATCCAACACGTTTAATAAACATATACAACATTCAAATAATGCATTTACTACTTAATTATTAATCGACAGGTAAATATCGATACTTAACAGAAATGTTTAGATTTGATTATAGTTTGGGGTT
>JAIQCU010001376.1:0-21398 GCA_022114935.1 Leptestheria dahalacensis
CGCCGCGGCACAACAACCATCAGTCGGCGCGGATACCTTCGACCGAAATCAGCAACTTGACCTCAGGCTTGAAGCCGTAATTAAGTCCGTAGCTGACGCCGAAATCGGCGCGATTGATCACGCCCTCAGCGTCGGCACCGCAGACTTCGCGCTTGAGCATCGGATGCGTCTTGCACATGAACTCATTGATCTTCAGCGTCACCGGCTTGGTCACGCCATTCAGCGTCAGCTCACCCTTCGCCTCGGCCGGCACGTCGCCGTTGAACTTGCTGAACGTACCCTTGTAGGTCGCGGTCGGGTACTTTTCAACGTTCAGAATGTCTGCGGACTTCGCATGTTCATTCATCTTGCCGTGGCCGAAATCGATCGAGGCCATCTCCATCGTCACCTCGATACTGCCAGCCTTGGCGGCCCGGTCAAGCACTGCCTTGCCGCCCGACTTGTTGATCTTGCCGCGCCATTTCGACACGCCGCCCAGATGATCAGCCTCGAATGCCGGATAGGTGTGGCTCGGATCAAAGTTATAACTCACCGGAGCGGCCACGACAGCGCCCGAAACCAGAATTGCAGCCAGTGCACAAACATTGCGAAGTTTCATGTAAAACCCATCCTCTGTTGAACAAATAGACGATGCGGGACGCAATCCCGCAACTACTGCATGCAGTACGCGCGCAAGCAACGCGTGCACTGCGCTTATTTCACCTTGGCTGGCGCCGCCATCAGACGAAACTTGATCTGGACTTCATCCGCCACGACCGAGGTATCCATCCAGTCGCCGTCACCGACTCCGAACACACTGCGACGAATCGGCAGCACGCCCTCGTACACCTGCAGCGCGCCCTCGGTCTTGAGCGTGAACGGAACGTTCACATCCTGCGACTTACCCTTGATCGTCAGTTTGCCAGCGGCGTCGAAACGGCCTGGCCCCGCCGGCTTGAACGCAGTCGACACGAATGTCGCCTTCGGGAAGCGAGCCGCGTCGAACCACGACTTGCCGGTCAATTCCTTGTTGTAGCTTGCATCGCCGATGTCATAACTGGCGATATCAATCTCGACCGACACTGCCGATTTCGCCAACTGCGCGGCATCAACGTTGAGATTCGCGGCAAATTTTCGGAAACGCCCTTCCATCGGTACGCCCAACTGTTTGCCAGTGGCAACGATCGAACTGCGTCCCAGGTCCACCTGCGCCAGCGCCGGGCGAACCGGCGCCAGCACCGCCATGCCCAGCAATGCCGTAGCCAGCCAGGCGTGCAGCGGAAATTTCATTGCTTTCATCTCAATTCCCTGTGTTTTTCAACCACGGCACCATGCGGGCCAGCAGACCGTCACGGTCAATGAACTGATGCTTGAGTGCCGCCGCAAGATGAGCGATCACAAAAAGCACCATCGCATAGTTCAGCAACTCATGCGCATTGACAAGGATGTCCCGCAGCGTCTCATTCTTCTCAATCAGCACCGGCAGCGGCAGCACGCCAAAAAGCACCACCGGATAGCCAGCGGCGAGGCTGCCAAAATAGCCCGTCAGCGGCACCAACACCATCAGCGCGTACAACAGCGCATGCGCACCATGCGCGGCGCGAGCCTGCCAGGCCGGTGTCGCCTCCGGCAGCGGCGGCGCCGGATGTGTGACGCGCCACAGCACGCGCAAGACCACCAGCGCGAACACCGTCACCCCCAGCCATTTATGCCATGAGTAGTACTTCAGCTTGGTCGGCGTAATTCCCGGAATGTCGGTCATGATCATGCCCAGACCAAAGGCCGCAAAGATCAGCGCGGCAATCAGCCAGTGCAGGCCAATGGCCGTCGCCGTGTAGCGTGGAAAAGTCAGGTCAGCTTGCTGCATGGTCTCCCTTGTCATGAGTGAATGTTGCCATCTTAGTGTTGCTGAGTCGCTGTTTGAAGCGATTTGCCTCACCAACTTCTTCAAAAAATTTGAAGAACGAATCAGCGCCGGGGAAAATCACTCCCCCCATCGCTCCTGCGCCAGCACCCGCATGCCAGCCCCAAACATAAAAAAACCCGCCGGGACTCACGCCCCGGCGGGTATTGCATGCCAATCAAATAAGGCCGACCGCTCAAGAAGCAATGCGGCGTGCGAGTTCAATCGCCTGACCAATGTAATTTGCCGGCGTCATCTGCATCAGACGCGCTTTTTCATCCTCGGGAATCGCCAGCGTGGCGATGAACTGCTGCAGCGCCTCGCGCGAAATGCCCTTGCCGCGCGTCAGTTCCTTGAGTTGCTCGTACGGATTGGGCACGCCATAACGGCGCATCACCGTTTGCACCGGCTCGGCCAGCACTTCCCAGCAATTGTCCAGGTCCTCGGCCAGTCGCTGCGGGTTCGTTTCCAGCTTATTCAGGCCGCGCAGGCACGAATCGTAGGCCAGCACGCTGTAGCCAAAAGCCACGCCAATATTGCGCAGCACCGTCGAATCCGTCAGGTCGCGCTGCCAGCGCGACACTGGAAGTTTCTCCGACAGATGGCGTAGCACCGCATTCGCCAGCCCAAGGTTGCCTTCGGAATTTTCGAAGTCGATCGGGTTGACCTTGTGCGGCATCGTCGACGAGCCAATCTCGCCAGCCCGGGTGCGCTGCTTGAAATAACCCAGCGAGATATAGCCCCAGATATCGCGGTCAAGGTCCAGCAGGATGGTGTTGGCACGTGCCACGGCGTCGAACAGCTCGGCCATGTAATCGTGCGGCTCGATCTGAATCGTGTACGGATTGAAAGTCAGGCCCAGGCGCGACTCGATCACGTCTTTCGAGAACGCTTCCCACGCAAAACCAGGGTATGCCGACGAATGGGCATTGAAATTGCCGACCGCGCCGTTCATCTTACCCAGCAGCTCGACGCGCTCGATGCGCTCAATCGCACGCGCCAGGCGTGCCGCCACATTCGCCATCTCCTTGCCCAGCGTCGTCGGCGAAGCCGGCTGGCCGTGGGTGCGCGACAGCATCGGCACATCCGCATTCAAATGGGCGAGTTCCACCAGCTTCGCCTGCACCTTGCGCAGCGTCGGCACCACAACCCCATCACGCGCGCCCTTGAGCATCATCCCGTGCGAAGTATTGTTGATGTCTTCCGAAGTGCATGCGAAATGAATGAACTCGCTCGCGGCCGCCAGTTCACGCTTCACGGCCTCCGGCACATCGATCGCGCGCGCCGGCAGATGGCCGAACAGCGCGGCGTCAAGCGCCAGCCCGACGCTCTCCTTGAGCCAGTACTCAACCGCCTTCACATCGTGATTGGTAACCGCCTCGATGGCCTTGATCCGCTCCGCATCGCTCTCGCTGAAATTCTCCACCAGCGCCAGCAGCGTGGCTTCCGCAGCCGGCGAAAAAGACGGGATTTCCGCAAAACCCGCCTGCCCCAGCGCGATCAGCCAGTGCACCTCCACCTTGACGCGGTGGCGCATGAACGCGGCCTCGGAAAGCCAGGGACGCAGCGCATCGGTCTTGCTTGCGTAACGTCCATCAATGGGGGAAAGCGCGGTAAGCGCGGAGAGCGACGGCATGGTGAAATCCACTGAATGTTGACGCGGCCCGGGAATCGGTGCGTCAGGTAAAGAGGCCGGATTTTAACACTCGCGCCCCTGCCGCCAGGTGATCGCCGTCAACCGCAACGCGCTTCGGAATTGATCTCACACTTATCCACATGTCACCTTGGTTACGGCAAACCGCTATACTCACAGCGCTGCATTTATCAAGGCGAGCAATGAAACTGATTGGTTCCCTCTCCAGCCCATACGTACGCAAAGTACGTGTTGTCCTGGCTGAAAAAAAGATTGACTACAAGTTTGTACTGGAAGACGTTTGGGCCGCCAGCTCCACGATCCATGACGCTAACCCGCTGGGCAAAGTGCCCTGTCTGGTGATGGACGACGGCGGCGCCGTGTTCGACTCCCGGGTCATCGCTGAATACGTGGACACCCTCTCCCCGGTGGGCCGGCTGATTCCCGCATCCGGACGCGAGCGCGTCGAGGTACGTTGCTGGGAAGCGCTCGCCGACGGCGTACTCGACGCGGCTGTGCTGATTCGGCTCGAAGCCATGGTGCGCGAGGAAGCAATGCGCAGCCAGAGCTGGATCGACCGGCAGACGCGCAAGATCAACGAAGGCTTGAAAGCCATGTCGCAGGGCCTGGCGGACAAGCCTTGGTGCTGCGGCGTGCACTTCTCGCTGGCGGACATCTCCACCGGTTGCGCGCTCGGCTACCTCGACTTCCGCTTCCCCGAAATAGACTGGCGCGCGAGCCATCCGAATCTGGCCAAGATTCACGAAAAACTGGCCGCACGCCAGTCTTTCATCGACTCCGAACCGCCGCGCTGACCCCCAGCGCTAGCGGATCACGCCACCGCCCAGGCAAACCTCGCCGTCGTAAAGCACGACCGACTGCCCGGGCGTCACCGCCCACTGCGGCGCATCGAACTCCAGTTCCAGCACACCCTCGGCGCAGGCACGCACCGTGCAGGCCGCATCGGCTTGGCGATAACGCGTCTTCGCCGTGCAGCGTGTGCCCACTGCCGGCGGCTGGCCGCCGCACCAGGTCAAGTCCAGCGCCTGCAGCACCGATCCCAGCAGCCACGGATGCTCATGCCCCTGCACCACGTACAAGGTGTTGCCCGGCATGTCCTTGCGCGCCACATACCACGCATCGCCGTTGCCATCGCGGGTGCCGCCCAGGCCAATCCCCTTGCGCTGGCCGACGGTATAGAACGCCAGGCCGATATGCTCACCCACGGTCCGGCCATCATCGGTCTTGATCGGCCCCGGACGGGTTGGCAGATAGCGGTTCAGGAACTCGCGGAACGGCCGCTCGCCAATGAAGCAGATACCGGTCGAATCCTTTTTCTTCGCATTCGGCAAACCGATCTGTGCGGCAATCTCGCGCACCTGCGTCTTCGGCATCTCCCCCAGCGGGAACAGCGTGCATGACAACTGCTGCTGATTCAGCCGGTGCAGGAAATAGCTCTGATCCTTGGTTTGGTCGTGACCCCTCAGCAACTCAAAGCGGCCGCCGCGCTCGCGCACTCCCGCATAGTGGCCGGTAGCGATGGCGCCCGCGCCCAGCTGCATCGCATGGTCGAGAAACGCCTTGAACTTGATCTCGGCATTGCACAGCACATCCGGATTCGGCGTGCGGCCGGCAGAGTATTCACGCAGGAACTCGGCAAACACCCGGTCCTTGTACTCAGCGGCGAAATTGACCGCCTCGACATCGATACCAATCAGATCGGCCACCGACACCACATCAATCCAGTCTTGGCGCGTCGAGCAATACTCGCTATCGTCGTCATCCTCCCAGTTCTTCATGAACAGGCCGACAACCTCATAGCCCTGCTGCTTCAACAGCCAGGCCGTGACCGACGAATCGACGCCGCCGGACATGCCGACGACCACCTTGCCCCGGCTCATGCGGCCTCCTTTGTGTCAGTCACTGACGGATGGGTGAACAGTACCTCCAGCGGAAAGCGCCGCCCCGCCAGATAGTCGGCAACGCATTGCCACACCAGCGGGCTGCGGTGCCGCTCACGGGTCGCATGAATTTCCTCGGGGGTCATCCACACCGCACGCACGATGCCTTCATCAAGCGCCTGCGCCGAATCGTGGCTACCCAGCTCACCAATGAACGCAAAGCGCAAATAAGTCACCAGCTCCCCGGTCTTGGTCGAGACACTGCGGCACATATACGTGCCGAGCAGCGCAGTCGGCACGAATTCCCAGGCGGTTTCCTCACGCGCTTCGCGCGACACCGCCTGCAACAGCGATTCGCCCTCGTCCAGATGGCCCGCAGGCTGGTTGAAACGCAGACCGTCAAGGGTCTGCTCTTCCACCAGCAAAAAGCGCCCGTCGCGCTCAATGATGGCTGCCACGGTCGCGCTCGGTTTCCAGATCGTCGTCATACAGTTTGCTCGTCGCAAGAGGGGGGCCATTTTACGGGTTTTCATACACTCGGCATCGTTGCCCCAGCCCCCAGACCTCTGGCAACATCGAAACACCTCTAGTACGGCCAACAAATTGTAAGTTTGGAGAAAGGTTCGGTTAAGCTAGCGGGTTTTCACCTAAATCCACACATTACAGACCGAGGAGATGCCCCATGCAGATCGGAATCCCGCTTGAGACGCGGGTTGGGGAAACGCGCGTCGCCGCCACCCCCGAAACCGTAAAAAAGCTGACCGCCCAAGGTCACCAACTGCTGGTGCAGGCAGGCGCCGGCGTCACCGCCAGCCTGCCGGACAGCGCCTTTGAAGCCGCAGGCGCCACCATCGTCTCGCGCGAGCAGGCGCTAGGGGCAGACATTGTGCTCAAAGTGCGCGCACCCGACGACGACGAGCTTGGCGCCATCAAATCCGGCGCCACCCTGATCGGCATGCTCAACCCGTTTGACGCCGACAACAACGCCAAAATGGCCGCCCGGCGCATTACCGCCTTCGCCCTCGAAGCCGCGCCGCGAACCACGCGCGCGCAAAGCATGGATGTACTGTCGTCGCAAGCCAACATTGCCGGCTACAAAGCCGTGATGATGGCCGCGCATCATTATCAGCGCTTCATGCCCATGCTGATGACCGCTGCCGGCACCGTCAAAGCCGCGCGCGTGCTGATCCTCGGCGCTGGCGTCGCTGGCCTGCAAGCCATTGCCACCGCCAAGCGCCTTGGCGCCGTGATCGAAGCCTCGGACGTGCGTCCCGCCGCCAAAGAGCAAGTTGAATCGCTCGGCGCGAAATTCGTCGATGTGCCGTTCGAAACCGACGAAGAACGCGAGATCGCCAAAGGCGTTGGCGGCTACGCGCGGCCGATGCCCGAAGGCTGGATGAAGCGCCAAGCCGCACTGGTCGCAGAGAAAGCGAAGCTCGCCGACATCGTCATCACCACCGCGCTGATTCCCGGCCGCAAGGCGCCAACCCTGCTGCACGCCGAAACCGTCGAGCAGATGAAGCCTGGGTCAGTGGTCGTCGACCTCGCCGCCGCGCAAGGTGGCAACTGCCCGCTGACCGAAGCCGACGCCATCGTCATCAAGCATGGCGTGACCCTGATCGGCCACACCAACCTGCCGGCCATGGTCGCTGCTGATGCCTCGGCGCTGTATGCGCGCAACGTGCTCGACTTCCTGAAGCTGGTCATCAACAAGGAAGGCAGCTTCCATGTTGACCTCGAAGACGACATTGTTGCCGCCTGTCTGATGTGCCGCGACGGCCAAGTCACCCGCAAGCACTGAACACCCACAAGACCGCAAGAGGACAAACCATGAACCGCATCATGTTGCGTGCGAAACTGCACCGCGTTACCGTCACCGAAGCCGATCTGAACTACGAGGGATCGTGCGGCATCGACGAAGACTTGTTGGAAGCTGCCGACATGAAAGAGTTCGAGAAAATCGAGCTCTACAACGTCAACAACGGCGAACGCTTCTCGACCTACATCATCAAGGCCGCTCGCGGCTCAGGCGCGATCTCGCTGAACGGCGCGGCCGCGCGCAAGGCGCAACTTGGCGACTACCTGATCATCTGCACCTACGCGCCGATGACCGAAGAAGAGGCCGCCGCCTACAAACCCAAGGTCATCCTTGTCAACGAGCGGAACCAGATCAAGGAAATCCGCAAGTTCTGACCCAGTCCTGATCCTTTCATAGAGGCCCCCATGGAACTCATCAGTCCCACCATCACCAACCTGATCATCTTCGTACTGGCGATCTACGTCGGTTACCACGTGGTCTGGACCGTCACGCCTGCGCTGCATACGCCGCTGATGGCCGTGACCAACGCCATCTCGGCGATCATCATCGTCGGCGCGATGCTCGCCGCAGCCCTGACCGAAGGCGCGCTCGGCAAGACCATGGGCACGCTCGCCGTCGCCCTGGCGGCCGTCAACGTCTTTGGCGGCTTCCTGGTCACGCGCCGCATGCTGGAGATGTTCAAGAAGAAAGACAAGAAAGCCAACCCGGGAGGCAGCAAATGAGCATGGATCTCGTCACCCTGCTGTATCTGCTCGCCTCGGTCTGCTTCATCCAGGCGCTCAAGGGTCTTTCGCACCCCACCACCTCGATTCGCGGCAATGCTTTCGGCATGACCGGCATGACCATCGCCGTGCTCACCACGATCGCGCTGATCTTCAAGCTCAAGGCTGAAATGGCCGTGGCGGGCATGGGCTACGTGCTCGCCGGCCTAGTGATCGGCGGCGGCGCTGGCGCCATCATGGCCAAACGCGTCGAAATGACGAAGATGCCCGAACTCGTCGCCTTCATGCACAGCATGATCGGCCTGTCTGCGGTCTTCATCGCCATTGCCGCCGTGGCCGAGCCACAAGCCTTTGGCATCGTCGCCAATGCGGGCGACACCATCCCGTTCGGCAACAAGCTTGAGCTGTTCATCGGCACCTTCGTCGGCGCAATCACCTTCTCGGGTTCGGTAATCGCCTTCGGCAAGCTCTCCGGCAAGTACAAATTCCGGCTGTTCCAAGGCGCGCCCGTCACCTTCGCTGGCCAGCACATGCTGAACCTGGCACTGGCAATCGTCATGGTCGGCTGCGGCATCGCGTTTGCATTCACCCAAGACTGGACACCGTTCCTGATCATGCTGGCAGTTGCCTTCGTGCTCGGCGTGCTCATCATCATCCCGATCGGCGGCGCCGACATGCCCGTCGTGGTGTCAATGCTGAACAGCTACTCGGGCTGGGCGGCGGCGGGCATCGGCTTCTCGTTGAATAACTCGATGCTGATCATCGCCGGATCGCTGGTCGGCTCATCGGGCGCAATCCTCTCGTACATCATGTGCAAGGCGATGAACCGCTCGTTCTTCAACGTCATCCTCGGTGGCTTCGGCGGCGATGCCGGTAGCGCGGCGCAGGGCGATCAGCAGCAGCGCAGCGTCAAGAGCGGCTCAGCCGACGACGCGGCCTTCCTGATGACCAATGCCGAAACCGTGATCATCGTCCCGGGCTACGGCCTGGCCGTGGCGCGCGCCCAGCACGCGCTCAAGGAACTGACCGAGAAGCTGATCCACAAGGGCGTCACCGTCAAGTACGCGATCCACCCGGTCGCCGGGCGCATGCCGGGCCACATGAACGTGCTGCTTGCCGAAGCCGAGGTGCCGTACGACCAGGTGTTCGAGATGGAAGACATCAACAGCGAGTTCGGCCAGGCCGACGTGGTGCTGGTGCTTGGCGCCAACGACGTGGTCAACCCCGCTGCGCGCACCCCGGGCAGCCCGATTTTCGGCATGCCGATCCTCGAAGCCTTCAAGGCCAAAACCATCATCGTCAACAAACGCTCGATGGCCGCCGGCTACGCCGGACTGGACAACGAACTGTTCTACATGGACAAAACCATGATGGTGTTTGGCGACGCCAAAAAGGTTGTCGAAGACATGGTCAAGGCGGTCGAATAAGCCACGACGTCCTTCGTCTCAGAAAAAAAGCCCGTGGACCACAATCCACGGGCTTTTTTACAACCATTCGCGCGACTCCATCACCGTTCGGGTCAAGCCTGACGAAGGTCACCCTACCCAGTCTGCCACGCCTCTCCGACCACAACAACGCATTCCATCCGCTGTAAGCACCCCTGGCCCTCCGAGCCGACACATAACTCAAGTCGGCATCGGCCCATCAAGCAAGGCCTGCACGCGGCGCTGCAACGCCTCAGGCGTCACCTGATCGGGGGCCATCGGCTCACCCACCACCAGCCCCACCGGATTGAACAAGCCACGGCGCAACGGCCGGGCCAGCGCGGCGCCGTCAATGCGCGAGAAACTGGAGCCCCACAAATTGTGCAAAGCGGCCGGAATCACCGGCACCGGCACCTCGGCCAAGATCTTCATGATGCCCGCCTTGAACGGCTGCAGCGTGCCATCACGGCTGATCGCCCCTTCCGGGAACAGGCACAGCAAATCCCCTTGGCGCAGCACCTCACATGCCCGCTCGAACGCCCGCTCGTACGCCTGCGGGTCTTCCTTCTGCGGAGCGATCGGAATCGCTTTGATGGCCCGGAAGAACCAACCCATGCCCGGCGTCTTGAAAATGCGGTGGTCCATGACGAAGACCATGGGCCGCGGGCTGCAAACGCCCAGAATGATCGCATCCACAAAACTGACGTGATTCGCTACCAGGATCGCCGCCCCCTCGGTCGAGATATGCATCTCGCCGCGCAAGCGCAGTCGGTAGACAATGCGCGTGACGAACATCATCACCATGCGCACGATGTACTCGGGCATCAACCAGAACACATAGCCCACCACCAGGATATTCAGCAGCGCCGTGGCCCCGAACACCTCGGGCACACTCAGGCCCGCCGCCAGCAAAGCAGCTGCCAGCAAGCTGCTCGCCACCATGAACAACGCATTGAGAATATTGTTGGCCGCGATGATGCGCGCACGGTGACTAGGCCGCGTCCTCAGCTGAATCAAGGCATACATCGGAACGCTATAAATGCCGGCGCTCAAAGCGAGCAGCGACAAATCCGCCATGACACGCCAGTGCACCGGGTCGGCGATGAATGCGCCAACCCCCAAGAGCGGGCCGCCGGCATAGTGCAGCGGGGCCGACGTAAGGTAAAGGTCAAAAGCGAAGACCGTCATACCGATCGCACCCAAAGGCACCAGGCCAATTTCGACATGACGATGCGAAAACCGCTCACACAGCAATGAGCCAATCGCCACGCCCACCGAAAACACCACGAGCAGCAACGACGCGACTTGCTCGTCACCCCCCAGCACTTCACGCGAAAAAGCGGGAAACTGCGAAAGGAACACCGCCCCAAAAAACCACATCCACGAAATGCCCAGCAGCGAGCGGAACACACTGGGGTACTCCCAGGCCAACTGAAGGTTGCGCCAGGTCTCGGACAACGGATTCCAGTTCAAGGCCAGGCCCGGGTCCGACGACGGCGAAGCCGGAACCCGACTCGCCGTCCACCAGCCCAGCACCGCCATGACCATGCACGCCGCCGCGACCCAATGGCGCCCATCGGCACCCAAGGCCATTAACAGCCCGCCCGCAACATTGCCCAGCAAGATGGCCACGAAAGTGCCCATCTCGACCATGCCATTGCCGCCCGTTAGTTCGCGTTCGCTGAGGTGCTGCGGTAAGTAAGCGTATTTCACCGGCCCAAACAGCGTCGACTGCAGGCCCATCAGAAAAATACACAGCAGCAGCAGCGGCACCGCCTGAATCACCAGGCCCACGGCCGCCCCCAGCATGATGAGCACCTCCAGCTGCTTGGTGTGGCGCATGATGGTGGCCTTGTCGTACTTGTCGGCCCACTGCCCGGCCATGGCCGAAAACAGCACGAACGGCAGAATAAACAAAGCGCCAATGACCAGCCCGGCCATTGCAGGCGGCAACCAGCTCAACTGCAGCTGGTAGGTCACCAGCACCGTCAACGCAAACTTGAACAGATTGTCGTTGGCAGCGCCGAGGAACTGGGTGAAGAAAAAAGGACCAAACCGGCGCTGCTGGATCAAACCGAATTGGCTTGACGATGAAGTGTCTGACATGATCTCTCGGGGTCCTTGGTGTATTTCCGCAGCGACGATCAGTTCAGCAAGCCAAGAAGCCAACACGTGACGCGGCGTGTAGAACACTGCGCCATCGCCCAACAGGCGGGCTGGATTACCTGCTTCCCTTCATCGTAGAACGCGCCGCAGTTCCGGTGGAATGGCCCGCGCGCTGCCTTGGCCATTCGTACGTTCTCAGCAGCAAATCGGTCAGCGGAAACACCACATTGAAGTTGCGTTCCTGCATCTTATCGCGCTCGTGATGCAACGCATGCAACAACGCCATCTGGCGCACCCACGGCAGCTTACGCAACCAGTGCCCCTCGGACAGATGCGAACAACCGTGGATGAACTCATACGCGAGATAGCTGGCGACCAGCGTCGCGCCAAACAGCCCCGCCACATTGGCATTCCAGTAACCAAGCAGCCACCACGACGGCAAAGCCGCAAACACGCTGAACACCACCACCAGCCATGCCGGGAACAGAATCACGCGCCAGTCGCCCTGCTGCTGATACTCAAGCCGGCCCGGCACAAAAAAACTGTGATGGTCGCCGGTATGGCGCTTATAAAACAATGCCGCCAGCGCCCGCTTGTGATGACCAAACTGGCGATGCACGGTGTATTCACCAAAGTTGAACAGCACCGCAGCCACCGGCACCGCCAGCCATTCCCAAGCACCCGGCGCAGCAATCTGGCTGGCAAAGAAAACAATCATCAGCAGCCCAAAGGCCAGCACGAAACCGGCATGCATCCACGCGCGATAAAAACGGTGGATGTCGGCGCGATACTCGGCCCGGAAAACATCGGTGTGGTCAGGTTTCATCAGCATCTCCGCTCAATCGCGACACGGCCCCCAATCGGGCTACGCGCGCGCAGCGTGCAAAGAATGTCACAACTTCGCCCTTCAGACGTCATTCATGGCGACAAAGAATGTGACTTGGAATAATTTTTCAGCGGCCGATGTGCGGCAGGTGCCTCTGTCTTCAGGAAAACCGTTGCCGACATGCGTTTGGTTTACCATTAATTTAAATTCGTAGATCTTTTGACCAATGACCAGCGCCTTCTTCGACCATCCCATCCTGAACTCTCCGTACGAATACCCGACGCAACACTGGGAACTGGACGGCGCAGGTCAGCCAACACACCATCTCATCCATTCACGCCGCCGCGCTGAATTCATCACACCCATCCCAAAGCCCAAAAAACAAAAAAACAGGGACGTTCAACAAGAGCTGGACATTGCCGAAGCCATCTCGGACGAGGAGCAGAAATACCACTCGTCCATCATCAACGGCGTGCGTGCTGAAGTCGACAAATGGCGCAGTATTCGCAATCCGAATGATTGGGGCGTAACGCCCGAAACCGCTCGCCTACTGCAGCACTGGCGTCATCACGAATTCAGCGGTGCCCGTCCATTTTTTTGCCAGGTTGAAGCTGCAGAAACTGCAATCTGGCTCACCGAAGTCGCTCCCAAAAAAAGCAAGATGGCCCAGACCTTTCTGGACCACTTGGTAAGCGCCAACGAAGCCGCCAATCCCGGCCTGATGCGGCTGGCCCTCAAGCTCGCCACGGGCGCCGGAAAAACCACTGTGATGGCCATGCTGATTGCGTGGCAAACCATCAACGCGGTGCGCCACCCGAACAGCAAACACTTCACTCGCGGCTTTCTGCTGGTGGCCCCTGGCCTGACCATTCGCGACCGATTGCGTGTACTGCTGCCCAACGACACCGACAGCTACTACAAAACCCGCGAACTCGTGCCCAGCGACATGATGGCCGACCTGGAGCGCTGCAAGATCGTCATTACCAACTACCACGCCTTCAAGCGTCGCGAGCGTCTTGAAGTAGCGAAAGGAACCCGCCGTTTGCTGCAAGGGCGTGAAGGCAAGGACCTGGACACCATCGAAACAGAAGGCCAGATGATCCAGCGCATCATGCCCGAACTCATGGGCATGAAGAACGTCATGGTCATCAACGACGAAGCCCACCACTGTTACCAGGAAAGGCCCGTTACCCCAGACGACACTGAAGACCTCAAGGGCGACGACAAGAAAGAAGCCGAAGAGAACAACGAAGCCGCCCGACTGTGGATCAACGGTATCAAGGCAGTGCAACGCCAGTTGGGCCTGAACCGGGTAATCGACCTGTCAGCCACGCCCTTCTTCCTGCGCGGATCGGGCTACGCCGAAGGCACGCTGTTTCCTTGGACGATGAGTGATTTTTCGCTGATGGACGCGATTGAGTGCGGCATCGTCAAGCTCCCCCGCGTGCCCGTAGCCGACAACATCCCCGGTGCAGAAGTCCCGATCTTTCGCAATCTGTGGGAGAACATCAGCAAAGACATGCCCAAAAAGGGCCGCGGCAAAGCCGAGGGGCTCGACCCGCTCAAGTTGCCCACCAAGCTGCAAACCGCCCTGTCGGCCCTATATGGCCATTACGAAAAGACCTATGAAATGTGGCAAGCCGAAGGGATTCGCGTGTCACCCTGCTTCATCGTGGTCTGCAACAACACATCCACGTCCAAGCTTGTGTATGACTACATCTCAGGCTTTCAACCTGCAACCAGTCCCGACGGGGAAACGCCGCCACCCAACTTGGGCGCGCTGCCCCTGTTCTCCAATTACGACCAATTCAGCCAGCCTCTGCCACGACCCCGCACGCTGCTGATCGATAGCACACAACTTGAAAGCGGCGAGGCGCTGGACGACAACTTTCGCGCCATGGCTGGCCCGGAAATTGAAGCCTTCAAGCGCGAAATCATCGGGCGGACCGGCGACCTTCAGGGCGCCGACAAACTCAGCGATGCCGAACTCCTGCGCGAAGTCATGAACACTGTGGGCAAGGCGGGCAAGCTGGGCGAGTCCATCCGCTGCGTGGTGTCGGTTTCCATGCTCACCGAAGGCTGGGACGCCAACACCGTCACCCATGTGCTGGGCGTGCGTGCCTTTGGCACCCAGCTGCTGTGTGAACAGGTCATTGGCCGCGCGTTGCGCCGCCAGTCGTATGAGCTGAACGAAGAAGGCAAGTTCAACGTCGAATACGCCGATGTGCTGGGCATCCCGTTTGACTTCAACGCCGAGCCCGCCGATGCCAAGCCGGTCAAGCCCCGCGAAACGGTCACGGTCAAAGCCATCAAACCCGAACGCGACGCGCACGAAATCCGCTTTCCTCGGGTGCAGGGCTACCGCGTGGTCCTGCCCGAAGAATCCGTGGAAGCCGTGTTCAACGAAGATTCCACGCTGGTCCTCACGCCCGAAGATATTGGCCCCACTGTCAACCGCCAAGAAGGCATCGTCGGCGAAGGCGTGAATCTGACGCTGGAACACACCCGTGACATGCGCACCTCCACGTTGCTCATGCGACTCACCAAACACCTGCTCTACAGTAAGTTTCGCGACCCGGGCGAAGAACCCAAGCTGCACCTATTTGGCCAACTCAAGCGCATCGTCAAACAGTGGCTCGATCAGCATCTGGACTGCCGTGGGGAAACCTACCCCGCACAACTGTGCTACATGGAACTGGCCGACCGCGCCTGCGAACGCATTAAGCAAGCCATTGACCGCGCCAACATCGCCAAAGCCCACAGCCAGATTCAGGCCGTGCTCGACCCCTACAACCCCGTAGGCACCACCGCCCATGTGAATTTCAGCACCAGCAAGACCGAACGCTGGGAGGCCAGCGCTCGGCACTGCCACCTCAACTGGCTCATCATGGACAGCGACTGGGAGGCCGAGTTCTGCCGCGCCGCCGAAGCTCACCCCCAGGTGCGCAGCTACGTCAAGAACCACAACCTCGGCTTTGAAGTGCCCTACCTCGTCGGTGCCGAAACCCGCCACTACCGCCCCGACTTCATCCTGCGCGTGGACGACGGCCATAGCCCTGACGACCTGCTCAACCTGGTGGTCGAGATCAAAGGCTACAGGGGCGAAGACGCCAAAGACAAGAAAGCCACCATGGAAACACGCTGGTTGCCCGGGGTGAACAACACCAAGCAATACGGCCGCTGGGCCTTTGCCGAGTTCACCGACGTATACGCCATGCAAAAAGACCTGGCCGACCAAGTTCAGGCGCAGTTTGACGCCATGCTCAGCGGCACATGCAAGGGAAGCCAACCATGAACAAAGAACTGGTCCATACGCTGACCGAGACCTTTGAAGGCCACGCACAGCAAACCGACAGTGGCGTGGAATATTGGCTGGCGCGCGACATTCAACACCTGTTGGGCTATAGCAAGTGGGAAAACTTTCTAAACGTCGTCAACAAGGCCAAGACAGCCTGCGAAGTCTCTGGTCACGACATCGGCAACCATTTTCCTGACGTCAGGAAAATGGTCGATCTAGGCTCCGGCAGCCAGCGCGAAATCGACGACGTCATGCTCACGCGCTACGCCTGCTACTTGATCGCGCAAAACGGCGACCCGCGCAAACCCGAAATCGCTTTCGCTCAAACCTACTTTGCAGTCCAGACACGCAAAGCCGAGCTGATTGCGCAGCGCATGCTCGAAGCTGAACGCGTGCAAGCCCGACGCAAGCTCAGCGAAACCGAAAAAGAACTCTCGCAAGTCATCTACGAGCAAACCGGCGGCAACCAGGACTTTGCCCTCATCCGCAGCAAAGGCGATCACGCCCTGTTTGGCAGAAGCACCCAGGCCATGAAAGCCCAGTGGAAAGTGCCCGACAGCCGCCCGCTGGCCGACTTTGCGCCCACCATCTTGCTCAAGGCCAAAGACTTCGCCACCGAGATCACCATCTTCAACGCCCGCCAGCACCAGATGGACAGCGAGCGCGCCATCTCCAACGAGCACATCACCAACAACCAGGCCGTGCGCAATACCCTGCTGGAACGAGGCATCCGCCCCGAGAGCCTGCCACCCGCCGAAGACGTGAAGAAAGTCGAACGCCGCCTGCAGGCTGAAGACAAAAAAGCCCTGAACAAGCCCGACACGCTGGACAACTGACAACAACACCATGGCCACCCGCAAAACCGCCACACCCAAAGCGCCACTGCAAGTCGAAACGCTCAAACACGCAGACGACACCCGCAAGAACATCCCCACGGCCGAATTCCAGTCGGTGGTGCAACGCGAGCACCAGCAGCAAGTACAGGTGAGCTACCCCCGAAGCGCCGCATCTGTTCGCCCTGAGCATGCCGAAGAGCAAGGTGCCCCCGCCGGCGCCTTACAAGCCGAACGCAACACCCGCAATCGCGACCTGGATCCGCAACTGGTATGGCGCGGCAAAGACCAGCAAGACTGGTCCGACCTGGTGATCAACGCGCCGCCGCTCTACATCCAGGAAAAGGTGCACCCCAAGGTGCTGATCGACGACCTGCGCCGCCAAACCGAAAAAGCCAAGGTAGCCAAAGAGCCCGAGCAAACCGGCTTCATAGCCGATCTTTTCGCCGACATGGCCAAAGACTTCAACGGCCTGCCCGATGACGATGCCAAGACCGAGTTCTATGCGCACGACCAGCATTGGTCGAACCGCATGATTCTGGGCGACAGCCTGCAGGTCATGGCCAGCCTGGCCGAGCGCGAAGGCCTGCGCGGCAAGGTGCAGTGCATCTATTTCGACCCGCCCTACGGCATCAAATTCAACAGCAACTTCCAGTGGAGCACCACCAGCCGCGACGTGAAGGACGGCAACGCCGATCACATCACCCGCGAGCCCGAAATGGTGAAGGCCTTTCGCGACACCTGGAAGGACGGCATCCATTCCTACCTGGGCTACATCCGCGACCGCCTGACCGTAGCGCGTGATCTGCTGACCGATTCCGGCTCGATCTTTGTGCAGATTGGGGATGAGAACGTGCACCGGGTGCGGGTAGTGATGGATGAGGTGTTTGGAGAGAACAACTGCGTCGTGCTGATAACCGCGCTCAAAACAACAGGGCAATCAGACGATGGAATTTCTTCCGTTGCTGATTACGTCATTTGGTATGCCAAAGACATATCCAAGGTCAAGACGCGAAAGCTGTTCTCCCTGAAGATTCTCGGAGGAGATGGAACATCGAAGTACACATCGGCGCAGACCGCAGATGGAAGACGCGTTCCACTGTCGCAAGTCGTCGATAAAGATGGGCAACCCGCGGAAGGTGTGCGCCCGTTCCGGCTCGGCGACATCACCAGCACACGTCCTCCAGGCGAAGGAGATTTGAAGGAGTTCATCTTCTGTGGGCGGCAATTTTCGCCAGGAAAGCGAACATTCACGACAGACAGAACGGGGCTCGACAGGTTGGCGGCCGCAGACCGAATCGCAGCGAGCAAGGCAACTCTTTCGTATGTTCGATTCGTAGACGATTTCCCCGCCTTTCCCTTAAACAACATCTGGGTCGATGTAGGTGGTGTGCAAAGCCGTTCTGATCCAAAAATCTATGTGGTTCAAACAGGAACCCGAATCATTGAGCGATGTGTCTTGATGTGCTCCGACCCCGGCGACCTCGTGCTTGACCCCACCTGCGGCTCCGGCACCACCGCCTACGTCGCCGAACAATGGGGCCGCCGCTGGATCACCATCGACACCTCCCGCGTCGCGTTAGCCTTGGCCCGTGCCCGCATTATGGGCGCCCGCTATCCCTACTATCTGCTGGCCGACAGCAAGGAGGGGCAGGCCAAGGAAGGCGAGGTCACACGCAGCGTACCCAAGAGCCACGCCACCTACGGCAACATCCGCCAAGGCTTTGTGTACGAGCGGGTGCCGCACATCACGCTCAAGAGCATTGCCAACAACGCCGAGATCGACGTCATCTACGACAAGCACCAAGCCCTGCTGGAGCCGCTGCGCGAGCAACTGAACCAGACCTTGCAGGTCAATTGGCAGGAATGGGAAATTCCGCGTGAACTGGACGACGCCCAGAGAGCAGCGTGGACGAAACGCGCCGCCGGAAAAATCACCCGAGACGTCAACTGGGAAAAAGCCCAGCAACTGCATGCCGACTGGTGGAAGCAGCGCATTGCTCGCCAGCAAGAGATTGACGCATCGATTGCCGCCAAGGCGGACTTTGAATACCTGTACGACCGGCCTTACGAAGACAAAAAGAAGGTGCGTGTGGCTGGTCCCTTCACCGTGGAAAGCCTGCTGCCCCATCGCGTGCTGGGCGTGGACGAGGACGACAACCTGATCGACCCCATTTTGCATGAGGGGAGTGGCCGCTATGCACGCGACTTTGTGCAGATCATTCTGGACAACCTGCGCACTGCAGGAGTACAGCAGGCCCACAAGACCGACAAAATCGACTTCACATCGCTCACCCCTTGGCCAGGTGAATACGTGTGCGCCGAAGGCCGGTACATGGAAGGCGCCGATGCGGATGGTAACGGCGGAACCGAGAAACGCGCTGGCGTCTTCATCGGCCCCGAGTTCGGCACCGTCAGCCGCCCCGACCTGGTGACCGCTGCCCGCGAAGCCGGTGACGCTGGCTTTGACGTACTGATCGCCTGCGCCTTCAACTACGACGCCCACAGCAGCGAATTCAACAAGCTCGGCCGCATCCCCGTGCTCAAGGCCCGCATGAACGCCGACCTGCACATGGCAGAAGACCTCAAGAACACCGGCAAGGGCAACCTCTTCGTGATCTTCGGCGAGCCTGACATCAACATGATTGATGGCGCCACGGGCCGCAAGCTCAACCCGGGCGAAGCGGCCGCCGGCCCAATCCAGGTGAAGGTCAACGGCGTGGACGTATTCCACCCAAACACCGGCGAAGTTCGCAGCGATGGCGCCGAAGGTATCGCCTGCTGGTTCATCGACACCGACTACAATGAAGAAAGCTTCTTCGTCCGCCACGCCTACTTCCTTGGCGCAAACGACCCTTACAAATCCCTCAAGACCACGCTCAAGGCCGAGATCAACCAGGAGGCTTGGGAATCGCTGAACAGCGATACCTCACGGCCGTTTGACAAGCCGAAGTCGGGGAGAATTGCGGTCAAGGCCATCAACCATCTGGGTGATGAGGTGATGAAAGTGTTTCGGGTTATTTGAGGGCATATGCCATGGCAATGATCGAAGGATTTCGGGTCCAGAACTATCGCGCTTTGCGTGATGTGACGCTGGGCAAACTCTCCACCGACCAAAGGGCTGAGCCTTTGAGCCCGTTCACGGTGGTGATTGGCAAAAATGGCTCGGGCAAGAGCACTCTCTTCGATGCTTTTGGCTTCGTGGCCGATTGCCTTAACCGCGACGTCGAAGCAGCTTGTGACGACCCGCGCCGTGGCGGCTTTGAGCGCATGCGCTCCATGGGCACTGATGATCCGATTCGGTTTGAAATTTATTTTCGTGAGGCACCGGATGCGCGGCCTATTACTTACAAGCTCGAAATCCAGTTGGACAAGCACGGCAGGCCGTATGTAGAGTCGGAATTTTTGGGGCAGCGTCGGCAGGGGCAGCAATACGGCAGACCCCATCCGTTTTTGCGCCTAAAACGCGGCAAGGGTGGAGCTTGGGCGGGCAATGATGCGGTTCAAGGCGAAGGCGACGAAGAGCCCAATATTCAGGTAGAAGTGAAGCTGACCGACCCTCGGCAACTGGGCATCGCCACCTTGGGAACCCTCAAGGAGCACCCACGCATTGCACGTTTTCGCGAGTTTTTGAAGAGCTGGTATCTCTCCTACTTCCACCCCGACGCAGCCCGAACAGTGCCCCCCGCAGGCGCGCAAAAGCACCTCAATATCCACGGCGACAATATCGGCAATGTGGTGCAGTACATGCAGCGCGAGCAAGGCGCACGCTTCAAGGTTGTGCTCAAACGCATCGCTGAAAAGATCCCGGGGATCAAGTCGATTGAGGCGGAGCCGACCATCGACAAGCGGCTGGCACTCAAGTTCAACGATGGCGCATTCCAAGATGCCTTCTACGCAGGACAAATGTCCGACGGCACGCTCAAGGTGTTCGCCTATCTCTTGCTGCTGGAAGACCCCGAGCCACCACCCTTCATTTGCATTGAGGAGCCCGAGAACGGCCTTTATCACAAGCTGCTGGAATCGCTAGCGCATGAATTGCGAGCCCATGCCACGGGCAAGCGCAATGCTTCGCAAGTGTTTGTGACCACGCACCAGCCTTATTTTGTGGATGCCCTGGAGCCCCGCGAGGTGTGGGTGCTCAAAAAGGCGGGCGATGGCTTCTCGCAGATTCAACGCGTCTCAGACATTGAGTTGGTGCGCAACATGGTGGAGCAGGGCTTGCCCTTGGGCGGTCTTTGGTACAGCGACTACCTGGACACGGAGTGAGCCATGCACGTTGAAGTGTTGGTGGAAGACAGCTCGGGTGCTGCGTTGATGGAGCGCCTCATGCCGAAATTGATCAACCCAGCCAAGATGGCCTATACCTTCAAAGTGCGGGGCTACAAGGGCGTGGGGCATATCCCAAAGCATATGAAGCGCACAACGGACGCCCACAAGAAGACCCTATTGGACAAACTGCCCGCAATGCTGCAAGGCTACGCGCAGACACCGGGCTATGACGTGGTATTGGTACTAGTGGACACCGACGACCGTGACCCTGCCGCCTTTCGCCATGAGTTGGAAGCCATGCGCGAGCGCTTGGCCCAATCGCCCAAAACGGCATTTTGTTTGGCAACTGAGGAAGTGGAGGCTTGGTACCTTGGGGACCGCACTGCGCTGCTCGCCGCGTACCCCAAGGCAAACAAAAAGGTGTTGAAGCGTTACGAGCAAGACTCAGTGTGCGGTACTTGGGAATTGCTGGCCGAGGCCCTTGTAAAAGGCGGCGCTGAGGCCCTCAAAAAGGAAGGGTTTCACCGCGTAGGCGCGTTCAAACACGAGTGCGCTGAACGAATCGGCCCGCACATGAAGCTGGGCATAAACCTCTCGCCCAGCTTCAAAGACATGGTTGCCCGCGTGCGTGCGTTGGTAGCACAGGGCTGACTGAGCTTCCCCCGAGATTTCGTCTGCCAAT
>JAIQCU010001377.1:0-22819 GCA_022114935.1 Leptestheria dahalacensis
CAGAGACTTTAATGTGTCCATCGACACCGACCGGCATGGAGATCCTTCCCGATATCAAACACTCGCTGGCCAATAAAATGTTCGAGGACGGTCTGGTGACAGCGTCCCGGGGAATGGGTCTCATGGCCCCGCATCTGAAAACGGAGCACGGGACGGTCATCCACATCCCCGCTGCCGCTGCGGCTGCTGCTGCTGCTTACGGTTACCACCATCCGTCGCATTATGATTCCTCGGCTCTAGCCCTGCACGGTCACTCGCAGTTGTATCACAGCAGAGAGCAATCGGCTTTTTCCCACGCTTAACTTGGGAAAGTTGCTTCGAAACCCAGACCATCTCGAGCGCCATCTAGCGGCAGAATGCGGAACTAAATGCGCTTGACATCCTCATTAATTGTATCTCTTTTGAATATTTACGGCAGTGATCTTCTATGAGAACCCGCAGACTGGAAACTGTAGTTATCACAAAGATTCTTCATTGCGAGCGTGATTCTTGTTTTTTTTTTCCTAATATTTTAATTTAAACAGCGATGTCTAGCATTGTAAAAGATGTTACTTTAAACCTGTGTCATTTTTCAATCAATGCGAATTTTTTCGTTCGTTTGAACTCCGAGTGGCTTTCAAGCTTTTTGATGATATAATTGTATTCCGTTTTTGTGGTTTCCATTGTTATAAGATGAATCAAGATGATTTGTGTAAGTTTTCTTAATCCCGTCTTGCTGTAAACAGTAATGTGATCTCTTAATGTACTCGAATACATGTATATAGAAGTCCCAGGTATTCAGGCAAAAATGACGTGCACCCTTGTTCTGGTAGTTTAACAAAACCTGTTTTTATTTTCAATTTTCGAAGCCTAGTACGAGGGAAGACCGATGTTGTAGGTGAATACGTAAATCGTTAGATGGGTACACCGACAGATAGATAGACAGATAAGTAGATAGATGGATAGATAGATAGATAGATAGACAGATAGTTAGATAGATAGATAGATAGATAGATAGATAGATAGATAGACAGACAGGCAGGCAGACAGATAGATAGATAGATAGATAGATAGATAGATAGATAGACAGATAGATAGATAAATAGATAGACAGGCAGACAGATAGATAGATAGAAAGATTGATAGACAGATAGATACAGTAAGAGGTAGGTCGAATAATAGATACCGGATAGTTAAGACAGGAGAGGTGAAAGATCTAACTTACGAATAATTATAGGCGAATTACCTCTACATGTTCAACTACATGTATGTAAGTATCACGTAAAAGGCCTATGCAATCTATCTGGTCTATCTACCTATCGTGATAATATCTGAACAGTTAGAACGATAGATCTATCGAATGCTCAGAGTTACAAAGGTCCATACATATCTATATATCATCTATATCCCTATACACTGCTTTGGTATTAACTAAAACCCGAGAGAAAATCAGTACTATTAATTACCATACTTTCATCGCCCCCTAGCGGCAATATCACGAACTAAATCCAAGAAATGATACTTTCCTTGCAATTCCTTATAAGCAAACCATCATGCACTGCGTTCACACAGCAGACGTAACCACATATGGTATTATCTTAACATTCCATCCACAGTTGAGTCGGTAAATTTAAGTTAATATAACAAGTATATCCGGAAGTTGACATGTATTTCCTCGAGTACATCCACAGAGGAACAAATTGTTGTATAAACGATGATTTACAGCGACGCTAAAAACGAACATATACTTCATTACTATTGGCCGGTGAAAAGATATTTTTCATTTAAAAAAAAGGAGGGAAAATTCAAATTCTGGAAGACTTCGTTTAAAACGATTGCTTGTGGATTTATGTCACGACAAAAGACACTAATCTCCTCGCTCTGTTTTGCTGAATCTCCTTGACTTCCATCACTGCATGGTGTCGTAGCCGAAGCTCTTGACTTTGATATGACGGTAAATGGCGTAAGCCACAACAGTAGCCATAGCTAAAACTGCTAACGTGCTACCCACGGCGATGGTTACGGTATCGTTGCGACGACGCACCACTTTGTTGACAACGTCCTCTCGACAGATGATTTCTGCGAATCGAAAGTAACTCCATATTAACTTAATTTAATTACTTTATTTGTTAGTTATTCTTTCTATTATTATATTAATTACTTATAATGTCTATATTAATTTGTAGGTTTTGTTTGTAAATAATAGCTATTACTAACAACCATCTCTACACAGTAACTTCATATTTGTCAAGACTCGACTATTAGTAACACTACTATCGCGGCTGTGTTTTAGTACGGTATTGCTAGCTACGACACTGTACCGTATTGCTTCTACTGTTGCTACGATGCTACTAGTGCTACCGGCGGTGCTGTCACTGCACGCCTTACTAATGATACTACTACTACTACTTTGGCTACGGTGCCTTCTATTACAACAGCATTTATTACTGCTGTATAATAGTACCTACTACATTAACAACAACTACTACTAAAACAACCACTTACTACTGCTGTCTGCCGCTACCTGTACTAACTACTGTACTACTACAACGCTACTCTACTGTTACTACTACAATAGTACTTACTACTATTATCAAACTACAACACACTGATCTACCATTACTACTACTACCATTACTACTTACTACTACTACTACTACTACTACTACTACCACCATTACTACTTACTACTACTACTACTACTACTACTACTACTACTACTACTACTTATATTTGACGTTATTAATGTAGGTACTGTTTAACCGTTTAGTTTCTCTTGAATAGCAATACCTTACTGTTAACTACTGCATAATAATGTTCTTTCCTTCAAAAAACAAAATACATACCTTGACTAAATTTAGGTGCTCCTTCCAGGTAGGGCTGTATTTGCAGATTACTTAACACCAGCCTAGCACTGACGTTAGTCTCCGGATCCGACTTCAGTTCATAAGTAACGGAAGCGAAGCAGCGGTAAGAATTGCCCAACGGTGCCTCCAGTAAGGTTCCATTGTTCTTGGTAAACAGCTTGATCTCTTTCTCTATAAAAAATTTGTGAACCCAGTATTAATTAAGAAGTAATAAACTAAAATTAAAGCAAACCAGCATCCTTAACTTTATACCCCGAGGGCAAATCCAAAGCCAGGGGCCAATAGTATATTAAACTAAATCACTAAATAGATTTACTTTTGGTATTGCTGAGAGCTAGTTCAGACGAGTTGACGACCAGCACAATGCTGTCCAGGGTCCAGTTCTGGCTAGCCTTGCTTATGAAAAAGCAGAGTTTGTACGACGGCCAGGTGAGAACGAGCAGCGGTTGCGAGTTGTTGAAACCGCAGTTGGAATCGGGATCCGTGGTCACGTGATCAGGCATCTGCACTTGAAGCTCCTTGTCGGCCGCACTAATCAATACGTCGGCCTCCAGGGTTGCCATTGTGCAGACGCTACCTTTATCGTCCGAAACGGAGAAGATCTCCTGTCCAGGCGGAGCTTTCGTACTTACTTCATCTGCAATTCATATTAGCCTAATTACAGTTGAACTGGAAGCAAAATTTAGGTCTGCATTCGACTTGCCAGACCTTGGCTTTACTTTTGCCCTGAGGCTATATCTAGGTTAAAACGACTGACATTACCATATCGTTGGGAGAATTAAGCTAGGTACTCTTACTGCTTATATGCTTAACACTATTAGGAAATAATGGTATTAGTAAAAAGATGGATTACCGATAAGTCCCAAGATGCTTTGAGGCAGCGCTGCTGTAGGAGCTGGAGCTTGCGTCTGCAGACTGAACTTAACTGTAGGGGCAAAACAGATACCATACTTGAATCTGTGGTAAAGTGACTAAGTTTATGAATTAACTTACCTGAAAGTAAGAATATGATATTGAGGAGCATTTTTGGATAAGCTCTACTTGGCACTGGATGGAAAACGTGAGTGCGCGTAATCTTGTGTCCCAACAAAACGATCGATATAAAATGCCGTCCGTTATTCGTGGGGTCGTCTTACGGCACATGCGCTTGATCAGTCATCTTATTTGTTATTAGACAGCGCCATCTATTAGGTCTTTTGGGAACTACTATGGAAATGAGATTTCATGCTTGTGTTATTCACTTAGAGCTGCTTATTTCTAGTATGTTCAGCAGTTGTGTTGAAATGTTAACCCGTAACATGGCTTTGGCTGTAGAAATTCCAGGTGGAGAATCGTAATTTTAAATTACGCAACATTGGCTAAACTGAACAGTTTGAAATGAGGTGTAATCATAGCACATGTGATATAAAAGGAGATGCTTTGGTATAAAAGGATAATCAGTCCTTTGTTCGTTCCGGTTCGCACATGTTTTCTCCGTCCACGCCATGAAAGTGCAAGTGGTAATTGAAAGCATATACCTGGTGGCACTGCACTTTATTCACACACATGTGTATGTCACTCGTTTGAGAACTATCCGACAGTCAGGAGCCGACAAAAAATGCGCAGCAAGGTGTTTATGTTGATTTTAAGTCTCCTGACTTTCTTACTGTATTCGCTGAATTTCATCGGCAGCAGAATCTTCTTCAGTATACAATATGTATCACCAGGTAAGTTATATTTCACTGCACCTAATCTTTTATCTCAAGTAAGACTTTAGTTTTGAACGTGTAGATCCAATATTCTTCGTCGAATCTTCGGGTAAGAATTCTCTGAACTTTCGGCAGAGTTGCGCAGTGGAGTCGGCAGCGCGTCAGAACCGCAACCGCAAGATACAAATCTTCATGGCCAACCAGCACCCGAACTTGTCCAGTCCATCCTTGAGTCTGCTAGCCGTTTATGGGAATGTTATCGTAGAACCTTTCTCTTTGGAAGATGTCTTCAACAGTACTCCCTTTGAGAAGTGGTATCGTAACGGAACATGGAAGACCAGTCCGTACCGTGTGGCTCACCTAGCGGATTACGTGCGGATCCTCTTCTCGTGGATGGCCGGTGGACTGTACCTCGACCTCGATTTCGTCGTAACCCGTTCTCTGGAAGATCTTCGGAACTTCGTCGTTTACTGCGGTGACGACATCTACTTCGCCAACGGAGTATTCCATTTCGACAAGGGGCACCCCATCGTCGACCGCATGGTGGAAGCACTATCGCGAACTTACAGACCCGAGGACTGGGCAGCACAGGGTCCTGACATGATTACTCAAGTCATCAAAGCCAACTGCAATCTGACTGAAGATTTCGCCTCGGGGCGATCATGCGGTCCAGGACTTCGTCTGCTACCGGAAACTTGGTTCTTTCCTGTGCACTTCAACGATATGGATTATCTTTTTCAAAACAATACTTCGCGTGAATTACCCAAGCACTTGACGGAAAACTACGCTATCCACGCGTGGAATAGCGAAACTACTGAAACTCCCATCTATGTAGGATCCTCGCAGTATTATGCGATCCTGGCGGCCAAGTACTGTCCGTTGACCTTTGCAGCAGCTCTATACCAGTTCTAGCTCAGTTTGTATACTGTATAACTCAACATGTGAAAGTTAATGGTGTTTTCATTTTGTATAGCCTTTGGGCAAAATGTAAGCTTTTACCACTCTGGCAGCTTCACACTCAGTAATACAGATGGTTTCATTAGAACTCTAGGTTTAACACATCCCAGACGGATTAACATAATAAGTGTAGAATATTTCAGCATTAAATGAATAGCCTTTAAAAGGGGATGGTGGACGAAGGAAAAGTGGCACATGTGTTGCACGCTTTTAATTAAGTTGAATGGGAGGTCCAACTTTACCGGGTATGTTTGTTCAAACCTTTTCCCCTTGTTAACAAGTGTGTAGCTGAAACTTTAGAATCGACCCGCGGTTTGGTTCAGCTATATGATGTGTATATAATGTGAGGTTAATATGTAATAAAGATAGTAGATATAGTAATAATGTTGAAGATTGATAAGTTTAATATATAATGTAAGATTTGTATGAAACCTAGGTGAAATCCAGTTACGCAGTAGTGCGTTGAATGTTTACCCAAAGAGGGATGCTGCTGCTATTGTAGCTAATTTAAATTACCTTTCAGAAGAAAGATATTTATTTTAAACCACAAACTAGATTAATCACCAAATGTAAAAAAACCCTAATGCAAGTTCTTACTTGAGTAACATGAATTCAAACGTGGCAGTCGTAACAGAAGGGGCGTATACATTATGACGTCACGTCACGTGATCCTCCCTACAGCTCTATAGGCTTCGACACACACCAAAACTGATCCTCTTGGGAAACTCAAATTCAACATATTATTTGTAGGCAAACCATAAGAACGCAGTCTTTGTATCCTTGGGTTCGACGACGTCGTCTGCTTGAATTCTGCCATAAGCCAACATGGTAACCAGTGGTAGAAAGGAAGCTCTCTATCATTTTCTATCTCTAGCATTGTAGCAGACGAACCGAGACAAACACGTGCAAGCCAAGGACATTGATTTCGTTACCAAGCGAGAAATTCCGGCAGAAATATCACCGCTTTCGCAAGGGACGAAGAACGATCAGCTGATCGTACCAGACCGTCAAGATGGAGGACACTTCAAAATGCGTAAGCCCTACACTGTGTGCGAATAAGGATGCCTGTAGTTTATAGCCTGGAATCACATGGTGATTCCTGTTCAGGTTAGTTAAACAATCATAAGGTGATCCAAGTAGTAGTAATAGTAGTATGAGTGGTAGTAGTAGTAGTACTAGTAGTAGTAGTTGTTGTAGTCGGAGGGACTGGACTTTGTGGTATCATTTCATCATCGATGTTTGCTGCTTTCATACATCGTTACTGTTCCTTCTAAACCCATGCATTTCTCAATGTGTAAAGAGAAATATCAGTTCTTCAAATATCCGCCAGGGGGCGAGTGAAACACTGGCCAGAAACTGGGCAGGTATTGTCTTTTAACAACCGTAAGTGCTCTGTTTTGCATTAATATACATCACTCGTTGAAGAACCGTACGTCAGTGGAGGCGACACACAGAAATGCAGAAGAAAGTGTTACTGCAGGTTTTATGCCTGGTCGTTTGTATCTGCATCTCTCTTAACTTCATCGTTAGTACCATCTCGAGCAACAGGCAGCACAAGTTAACAAGTAAGTGATAACTTAAGTAAACCCCTCTTTAGCTGCACAAGGGAACGGATATAATGTTGAACTGAAACTTACCTCGTTCGATAACCGACTTGGCATTTAAAAGGAGAATATATTCGAATTGTGAATGATCGAAATGTGCAATCTTAATATATTATTATATAATTATAAGATATATATGATATATTTGTCACACGTTCACAATATTATTAAAGTTTCAATCATTAGCGAAATAACTATACAAGCCAAAATTTCAAGGTACTTTTTGATGGATGCGCGTATCTGTATCAAGGGAACCATTCGTACTCAACTTGTTATTACTTCTACAGAAATTGAACTTCCAATAATACATTCAAGAAATATGGTTATGGTGATGTTGATATTGCCTTACCTAAAGTTGTATTAGGACGCTGGAGGCACGTTCCTTCTATTGTTATCCGAGTAGACTCGAGTAACTCCAGCCAGGTCGAGAAGTTTCGTCGGAATTCGACTCGTGCATACGTGCCTAAGGACGTGTGCTAGTCTAGAGCCCAAAAAAAGGTTCTGAATGTTGGATAGTATTTTTAATTCCTAGCTTTTGGGATTTTATTTCGACAAAACTTACAGCCCGATTTAAATGAAACTTGAAATGTGTATTGAGTACTCTTAGGTCTACGTTCGGTAATTTTTTGGCTGCCATATCTTTGAAAGTTTGGGAGCAATAAGCAATCAACTTTCCCCCAGCAGCAACCCTTTTTTTTGGTGCAATCTGTTCCAAGGAAAGGGTTTACAGCAAGGCGAGTCAGTGTAAACCTAGACGAGTTGCGTTGTGACTGATAGTGTAATCCCTATGTGACTCTATGAATTGCTCTAAAACTGTCAAAGGTATAAGCTAAAAACTTGCACGAATTTTCCATGAATCACCTTATTTGGATCGAACTAGTACGATATGATCGAATGCGAACCAAATTCCCTTGCAGAATCTGCTATATCAGTAGAAGAAAGAGTCCGAGTTAGTCAAAGAGAGTCTAGTGTATGCAAGGAAGGTTCCCGAGTCGCAGCTCAAGTGTTGTGCCAAGTATAATTACTAGCCCAGTACTACTAACTACTACCATTATTACTATGATAGTTTACCCATCTACATTATAATGTTAAGCGTCAAATAACATAGGTGTATGATACTTCAGTAATGCTACTGTTGCTGTGTGGTATAACAGCAAGATAGTGAGTGTGCAATCCTTGCGAGGTAGATGTGTATACCATCCATCTACATCTTAACAAAACTCGTTGTTTGATTCGTAGATCGCATATTCTTCATCGAGTCTTCAGGGAGGAACACCCTGAACTTCCGTCAGAGTTGCGCTGTGGAGTCGGCAGCGCGTCAAAACCGCAACCGTCAAATCCAGATCTTCATATCTAACCAACATCCGAACTTGTCCAGTCCTTCCTTGAGTCTGCTGGCCGATTATGACAATGTTAACGTAGAACCTTTCACATTCGAAGGTGTATTCAACAATACTCCTTTTGAGGAATGGTATCGTAACGGAATGTGGAAAACCAGTCCGTTTCGCATTGCTCACATGGCAGATTACTTGAGGATCCTCTTCTCGTGGATGGGCGGTGGACTGTACCTCGACCTCGATTTCGTCGTAACCCGTCCTCTGGAAGATCTTCGAAACTTTGTCGTCTACTCCATACAGGGCTTCTTCGCCAACGGAGTATTCCATTTCGACAAGGGGCACCCCATCGTCGACCGCATGATGGAAGCACTATCGCGAACTTACAAACCCGATGTCTGGGCTGCACAAGGTCCTGACATGATAACTCTAGTTATCAGAGCCCATTGTAATGTGGCTCAGGGTTTTGCCTCGGGGCAATCCTGCGGTCCAGGAGTTCGTCTGCTGCCGGAAACTTCGTTCTTTCCGGTGCATTACAATGATATGAATGAACTTTTTCGGAACAATACTTCGTATGAATTACCGGAGCACTTGGTTAAAAATTACGCAGTCCATGCGTGGAACAGGGATTCGTCTAATACACCCATCTACGTTGGTTCTTCGCAGTATTACGCCATCCTCGCCGCGAAATTCTGTCCGTTAAGCTTTGCAGCGGCTTTGAATCGATTCTAATTTAACCTGTTTTCAGAAAAACAAGTTCAGCTTTTCATGTTATGGTACGATTGTATCATAGAGTTAAAGACTAGAAACTGTTTGGATTCGATTTACCCCGTAAAAGTTCTACAGAGTAATATTGTCCATGACTCGCTTTGGATTAACTGACTGCCAATAATAAACGCTCTCCTGTGAAATAATTTGGTATGAAAACTAATATAATATAATAATACACTTATGTTCAGTTTTGATTAAACTTTATGTTCAGTTTTATTAAAACTGAACATAAGTGTATTATCTTGCGCACGTTTTAACAAGGACCTGGACACGTTTCACCAGCAGAAATTCTCTTTTCCAGGTGGCAGTTATAGCTTCACTTCTGAATACGACTGAATACGACCCCTGTTTTATTTCAATACACGTTTCCCCCTAGTAGAACTAATACTGATTAAGGTGTCTTCACATCCTCAACTCATGTTTGCATTCGTTCATTCATGTTTGGGAGACGTTACCAGAAGAAAAAGGTGGCGCTACTGCAGTTATTGCGCCGTTTAACTATACGATCTGCTTTGGACTACAGTGAATGTAACTAGACAGCATAATCTTGAGTTTGTCTTGATAGTTATGGTTCATGCTATTAAAATTTACGCCATTTTTATAGAAAAGTTAACGATGAATCAGGTCATATATTTGTAGTTGTAGTGTATTGAGGCCCTCCGCAGAATATTATTCAACGTGATAAGATATAAATAAATATTTAATTTACTAGAATATTCTTCTGGTAATAGTTCGTTACTTTTATAAATATTACGTAAGTAATAAAATAAATGACATCACAGAGTTTTTTAAGGAAAATCAAGATGGCGCTTCAGTCAGTTGCGCATTGCGTCAGTCATTTGTTTTGTTTCTTTTTTTTCAAAAGAAAAATGCCTTCAGTCGCTGCCAACTGTGTGGAGGTCTCTCGCCGCGAGCTCTCGCCGCTAACCTCTATTGAGGCGACACGTGAGTCTCGTTCTCTTACAATTATTTACTATAAATTAAATATAATTCAACTATTCCATCCCAAGTCAAGTAAATTGAGCCTATTTATGTAGGTTTATGGTAAATTTGGTTTAACTGGATTACGATTTACTGTTTTATTTCCATATCGATTGGCCGACTTTGACGTTTTCCTGGTGTGTGCGGTAATCCGCCATATTGGCCCAGACCGGCTCCCCACCTGCTTTGGAACATTCTAGAAAATCCTAGGATATTTAGCGCGTTACTAGTTTCTTTACTCTGTGTGTTGACGTATCTAATGATGTCGAGTTACCAGTCGATGCAATGTAACTGTCAACTAAATTAGTAGTATCATCTCGCAGTTTCAAGACAAAATAGATCTCAACGTTCTTATCAGATAACTGACTTTACTATTTACGTATTTTGCAGTTTGAAGAGCCGTTCTTAGTCTTCACCAAGTACAAACGCAGCCATGGCGGAACTCGACGATCATCAGTTCGAGTCTGGCGATTCCGGAGCGTCCGCCACCTTCCCGATGCAGTGTTCCGCCCTGCGTAAAAACGGCTTTGTCATGCTCAAGGTAAGTCAACTTTTTTATATAAAATTTCCGTCCAAACGGTGATGTTAATCGTACGTTCTGCTCGTATTCATAGAACAGGCCCTGCAAGATCGTAGAAATGTCAACCTCCAAAACCGGCAAGCACGGCCACGCTAAAGTGCACTTGGTCGGTATCGATATTTTCAGTGGCAAAAAACTGGAAGATATCTGTCCGTCAACCCACAACATGGACGTGCCCGTCGTCAAGAGGGAGGATATGGTGGTACGTTTCCACTCTTCGTCTCATGCATTTTCAGGTTGATCAATCGTACTTCTGTCCAGCTCACCGACATTTCGGACGATGGCTACCTGTCCTTGATGGCCGACAGCGGCGACTTGCGTGAAGACTTGAAACTGCCCGAGGGAGATCTAGGAAACCAAATTAAGACCGATTTTGACAATGGTCGCGAACTGCTGGTATTTTGTCAACTTCTACCAATCTGCTAGATTCGCATTATTTTAATGTTTGAATTTCTATTAGTGCACCGTCCTGAAGGCCTGCGGCGAAGAGTGCGTCATTGCTGCCAAGCCAAGCTCCACTGGAGATAAATAAAATATGCTAAACTTTGAGAAAATTCTCTGCTAAGGCAAACGGCTATTTGGGAATTTAAATAAACTAAAATTTTCTCTTCAACTGGCGTTTTTCATTGTGTTCCCCAAGTTTCTGGTTTATCCGCATCCTCTGCGGGTTGCTGTGAAATCGAGTACCCATCACTTGAATACCAGATTTAATATTAAGTAAACGGATTAAGCAAAAGTAAATTGTGGATTATTACCAGATGCATCAAAGAGAATGGATATTTTCTAAATATATACCAACGAATTGTAGTTCTAGTTCCTCGTACTAGTATATTTAGCTGTACATCTATAATAGTCGGAACATGATCATCGGAATGGTTTTATTGCAGTTATCCATATCCGGGCGTAACATGCTACTAAAATAAATAATGTCATTCGGTTTTGTACAATTCTGTAACTGACAAGGTTTTCACTGAAAGTAAATGGCACTATGGCGACCTTGTTAAGTTAAAATTTGAAAAAAATGCTTAAAATCAGAGTTATAGCCTTGATTATCTTTAAACTGCACGTTTTGCATTACTGATTATTGTAGTGCTATTTTTTTAAATCCAGCTTTAGTGATATTTTGTTAACCAGATTTTAAGTTATCATTTCACACAGTGTTTTCAGTATCATATTAATATGAAATATAATTCCATTTTTTTAATTTTAACTCATATTAAATTTTTTTATGTAAATAATTTATATTATCTGCATTTGCGAAATCGTGTTATACTGATTTATGAAATCTGGCAACGGCGCTAGTGCTGTTGAGCAACGTATTTCTTTTCCCCACTTTGCGTCTGCTTTCTAGTGGCTGAAACATCCCGTCAAAATGGTGATTATTTTGTTATCCTGTTTTATCGCACACATCCTTGCTCATTTCAACCCGTTTTGTTTCTCATTTCTTATATTACTGTACTCTGTGTATTTTAGAATGGATTCAACCTGATATTATTTATATTTGATGTTAAGTAAAGTTATTTTAACGGACGACTCCCGGTCATTGATACGGTCATAGTTGATGTTGGTTAATTCCAAGGCCTAAATTCAGTGGTTTACATTTAGCAGTCGTAGATTGGATATCATACTAACTTGTTCTCTATATTTAGGCCAAGCGTACCAAGAAGGTCGGAATCACAGGAAAGTACGGTACCCGTTATGGTGCTTCCCTCCGTAAAATGGTGAAGAAGATGGAAATCACCCAGCACTCCAAGTACACCTGCAGTTTCTGCGGAAAGGTACTGATTTGCCACGAATTAAAAACATGATGGAAACTAATCCGCCGATTTCTTATTAAGGACGCCATGAAGCGAGTCTGCGTTGGCATCTGGTCCTGCAAGCCCTGCCGCCGCACTGTCGCCGGAGGTGCCTGGGTTTACTCTACCACTGGAGCAGCCACAGTCCGCTCCGCCATCAGACGTCTGAGGGAATTGAAGGAACAGTAAATTCTCTTTACGTTCGAGCCCACACACAAAAAAAAATCCATCTCATGTTTTGTTTCTTTACTATAAATTGTGAGGAAATAAAACCGCTGGGTCTGTACGCGATACGTGTGTTTATTGTTATCCGCTCCGTGGTAATTTGTACAGTGTGTGTTTACACATATCTACACGAGCAAATTAAGAAATGAAACCTCAATCGTAAGAGAAGCAATTCTCAGAGAAAGCTCAGCTATTGAAAAGTCTTGATTTGTCGTTACTACTCGAAGTCGCTGTGTGAAAGGATCTCAAAATCTTCAGCAGCCGAGTCAGCAGGATGATCTGCAGACAATCCCAACGCAAGCTTGCCTTTGGTTATCACATCTTCAGCCAGATTTAGAATCTGGCGGGGAAACACGGTGGACGCGGCCGCGGTGAATGCAGACGGAACAAATTCGTCTGTTGGTTCACCAGGTGAAAGATCTTGATAGTTGAAATGCATCGGGACAAAGTTGAGGTCTGGTTCTTCCTCAGCTCTCAGGGTCGTGTCGGTTTCGTCTATTGCTGGGATAGAAGGCAAGTCGAGGAAGGAAGCGTCCGTGGAGGGAGCTGGAAAAGACAATGAACTTGTACATGTAATCAATCGATACGACAATTGCTATCCAATCATATACCACCTGGAAGAGCCTCACAGGCTTTTTCCAGCACTTGCATCTCGTCTCCCGAGAGGTTCGGGACAAACTCGTCAAAACCAACAACTGGTTTGCAGAGCACCGATATGCTGGTGCTGATGTTCATTCCGCACGATGTAACCCAGAACAGGACAAAGGCCAGATGAGCGATAACGAGTCCAGGGATGAAGTAACCAATCACTGCGGCTGTGACGAGTATCAACGATAGGATTGAAGAAAACTGAGGGAGAATGAACAGTGTAATTGTTACAGTGAAAATAGAGAGGTATTATGCTTCTTCTTACCAGTGCGTGGTTCTTCTCTCTCACTCGACGAGCCCAGTTGCCGATTTTCACTAGTTTCTCTACATAGTTGTCAAGTTGAGAACTCAGCTCCGTCCCGAGCGTTACTCTATGAAAAGCGCAAAGTAGCAGTGAAATTTTCAAATATGTAATGTGCAATTAAGTAATCGGGATTACTGAAGTCGGGAGAAGAAGCTCGGCCGACGCGCCGCCGTAGGTACGCTTATTTCAGGCCAGATGTAGTTGTACCACAGATCACGTAGCAGCCCAGATAACACAACCATCGACACGACATAGTAGGGCTGTCGGAGGGCCCAGTACGCCAGCCTGTTCAAGAACACGAAGAATGTCTTGTTTATAACAGAGAAACATTTGCCAATACATTATCAAATTATATTAAATGTAAACAATCAAAGACGTAAATACGCAGTCAGGCTATCTGTTTACCATAGAGTTACGTAGGTCAAGGTAAGGGCGATCAGGCTGTGCGTTTTATTCTGCCACGCTAAAAGTGCCTGCAAATCAATGCGAATGACCGATTGCTCTTTTTCAGTCACGACGACCTGCCGATTTCTACTGAATTTTTGCCAAACGCTGGAAAAAGGCCACGAAAACTTAGCGACGTAACTGCGCAGCATGGTTTCATTTACAAATTTAGCTGACCCCCTGTTTGCTTTTTTCCCTCTGCGTATGTGTGTGTGTGTAGTTTTTAGGTTAGGCCTCTCTTCACCACCCACAGCTGATTAACAACAACAATCCGAGATAAACAGGGGCCTTTGTTATCACTTGTAGTTCCAAAATCTACCGCTAGATGGCGTTGTTACGAAACAGATTAACATTGATTACAAAATTTCCGGACGAATTTTTCGAGTCTTGTAATTTAACCGTATCCAGTTAACTAGATGTTAACTTGAAAGTTACATAATTTCAGGTAATAATGTCTTTATAACAACTGAAGGTCGCCGCGCCTGAGTTACGGTTAACGCTCCTTTTGTTCTTTGCTCTAACCGTATAATTAATTCTAATTATGATATTGTTGCTCGTATCGCCATGACAGATAATGTGCGGTGTCATAAATGCGCTTGTTATTCCCGTTTTTTTTTCCCCGTCGGGAAGATGAAAAGGAAAACGTCGTGAATGTCGTTTGCTTTTTCCTTTAATTTTTATTTTAAAAAATCCACCTTTTTATGAGTCATTGTTAGCGAGAAAATTAAGCCGCGACACATTCCATTCATCTTAACCCAAGCAATAAAAATAATAATTTTTAACTACTGATAATTTTTAAAATATAATTATTATGCAAGAGGATATAGAAGCGTCATGAATGTATACGCACGATACGCACTGTTTTAATCGACTGAATTGTAATTAACATGAATCGTTACTTGCAAATACGAGATTCGTGTTATTCGTGCGCGCTCGCGCGCTGCTAATGAGACCATCTCTCTGGCGTCGTTCCCACAATGACGTCAGTCGATTCATTAATCAACAAGGTTTTTCGTCTACTACGAATGGAACCATTTTTTAAAAACGTGGTTCATAAATGAGCAGGCGTAACATTGAATTTCACGTATTTTTGTGGTTCTCTTCAGCTTTGGTAAGTAAGATGGGTAAGATAGATAAGATGGTAGGTAAGAGAGGTAGACTGATGGAAGGACAGATAGATTGGTATAGTAGGCGGGTAAGTAGGTGGGTAAGTATAGACAGATAGACACTTAGACATGTAGATAGATGGACAGACAGACAGACAGACAGCTAGACAGTTTGATAGATAGATAGATAGATAGATATAGACAGGTACATGGACCGATATATAGACATGTAGATAGATAGACATTTAGATATACAGATAGATGGGCAGACCGACAGACAGACAGACAGGAAGATAGTTGATTGATAGACCGATAGATCGATAGATAGGTAATTAGACGGACAAGCAAACAGACAAACGGACAGCTAGACACTTAGATAGATGGACAGATAGATAGATAGATAGATAGATAGATATGTAGATAGATAGACACTTAAATACATTGATAGATGGGCAGACAGACAGACAGACAGACAGACTGACTGGTAGATAGTTCGAGAGATGAATAGATTGATAGATCGATAGATCGATAGTTCGATAGATAAACAGACAAACAGACAGCTAGATAACAGTTAGATAGATAGATAGACAGACAGATAGGTAGATAGGTTGAGAGATGAATAGATTGATAGACCGATAACTCGATAGTTCGATAGATAAACAGACAAACAGACAGCTATAGACAGTTAGATAGATAGATAGACAGACAGACGAACGGACCGCCGATATATAGAAATGTAAATAGATAGACAGAAAGACCGGCAGATGGGCAGTTTGACAATCAGACAGACAGGTAGATAGACAGATAAGTAGGACAGATAGAAAAACAGTTATGATATTTAGATAAATAGATAGACAGTTAGACAGACAGAAACACAGATAGATAGGCAGACAGACAGACAGTGAATCTTATATCGATAATCCAGATTCTCTAAGCCTATGCAAATGAATCGGGACTGTGTCCACAGTAACGAGCAAACAGTCACGAAGTTTCGTGCCGGAAAAGAAGCTTTGGCGTAAGATCAACATTTCAAAAAAAGTTATAATAAAAAACAGAAATCAACTCACATAAACGATAAAGAATCATAGCTGTGTGTCGTAAGATTCTTCATACAAAAGAGCAGGTCACAAGAATCCCGCCTTGAAAGTATAGAACGGGAGCTTTATGGATCAGTTCGCGGTGCCATACTCACGACTACTCGTGAGAAATTCGATATTCACGAATCTCAAAAAGTATTTGCTCGGATTATTTTCATAAATAGTGAAGTTGTTTCCATTTGGGAGATCCTATGACGTAATCATTAAACGATTAGATAATTAGATTAATATTCTATTGGTATTTGTTAGATATATATATATATGTATTAATTTTGAAATTGATATTTATCTAGTTTTTTTTTAAATAATGAGATATTTTTAAATGTATATTTCTTTGCTTGATCAAACTTTGAATTTTTTACCGAAATTCTAGTTCTAGTTTTAGTTTTAAGGAAATTTAATTAATTTAATATAGATCTGCTTTAGAGTTGAAAGATAACATGGGTTATCTGATTTCTTGGACAAAGGAATTTAGTGATAGCAGATTGATTGATTCTTGAATCTTTATAATGAATCCTTATCGAGTCATTGTAACTTTTAGAAGATTGACGCATAGATACGCCCTTGAAAGATAGATGGATAGATAGGGAGACAGGTGGGTGGATAGATAAGTAGACGGGTAGGTGAATAGATCGATGGATGAGTAGTTGGAGAGATGGATGGATGGGTATGTAGGTAAATAGATAGATAATTAACCAGATAAGTGGAACAGATAGATGGATAGTCAGTTCGAAAAAAAATAAAAATATGACAGAGACAGATAGTTGGAAAGAAAAATATATAGATGGATAGATAGACAGATAGATAACAGACAGATAGGCACATAGGCAGATAGACAGATAGACAGATAGACAGATATAGACAGATACACAGATAGATAGAAAGACAAACAGACAGATATCTAGATGGAGATACGATAAATAGATAGACAGATAGATAGATAGGCCGGATAGATAGAGAGAAAGAGAGAGAGATAGATAGGTAGATATATAGATAGGTAGATAGATAGATAGATAGATAGATAGATAGATAGATAGACAGATAGGCAAATAGACAAATAGACAGATTTAAAGATAGACAAACAGACAGATATCTAGATAGAAAGATAGATAGGTAGGTAAATAGGTTGATAGTATATGAACATTTAGACAGACAGCAAAATAGAGATACTGGAATCACCCAGAAAGGAGGGGGGGATATAAAGAGAAAATTAGTAAATAGAGAAGGAAGTAATAAGAAGAGTAAACAGAAGAAAGATGAACGAAGATGAGAAAATATAATAAATATAGCGATAATAGATAATAGAGAGGAAAAGAACTGAAGAAGCGGAGTAAATAGAGAGAAATGTTTCCCAAGAGATCCTTTCTTTTTTCGTGTCTAATGCAGTCGAATTTATTTGTTTGACTCGTTGAACTTTCGGTACTTGGGGACCAAAATGAGATTTGACCTCGCAGCCAGAAACTTTCTAGCCACTGACAGCCTTTTTAAATCAGAACATGGGATCGAGAATCCTTTCAGTGCGGCTCTCACTTCGAGGGTCTTAAACTATTTGACGCGCGTGAAATTCGATGGAAAGAATCATTTCCACCTGACTACGTATTTAGCTATCTGTCTATCTATCTATCTATCTATCTATATCGATCTATCTATCTGTCTAACTGTCTATCTATCTATATCGATTTATCTATCTGTCTATTTATCCATCTGTCTATCTGTCTATCTATCTGTCTATCTGTCTATATGTCTCTCTATCTATCTATCTGTCTATCTGTCTATCTGTCTGTCTATCTGTTTATCTATCTGTCTATCTGTCTATTTGTCTATCTGTCTATCTATCTATCTGTCTATCTATCTATCTATATGTTTGTCTAGCAATCTATCTGTCTATCTATCTGTCTATCTATCTGTCTGTCTATCTGTCTGTCTGTCTATCAATCCATCTGCCTATGTATCTGTGTATCTATCTATCTATCTATCTATCTATCTATCTATCTATCTATCTATCTATCTATGTGTCTATCCATCTACTATCATCCGTCTACTATCATCCGTCTAACTGTCCATCTATGTATCTGTCTATCTGTATCTATATCTATCTATTTACTAATTATCTACTTGTCCTATATATCTATTTACCTACCCACTTACATACCTATTTACCTTCAACCTATCCATGCATCCATCCAGCCATATTCATCCACCCTTCCATCCATCCATATCCATTTACCCCTACCCATCTAAACACCTTTGTACCTATTTAATCAACTATTTATTTATAGGGCAATCGAGTGACACATTCCTATAAATAGATACTAAGGAATTAGGAGGTCTAAAGGTTAGTATAATATCGTGCGGGTCTTGTTAGCATTCACTTTAGCTATTAGATCGATTTACGATGTCTTTGATCCTGTTTAGGATCAAGTCTCGGTCAATTGATAAACGCGTGAGAAAGTCGCCCACGCTTTCACAAACTGCGCACTAGGGGAACTTTGACACCTATGTTCACATTAAACTTAATGTTACTGAAAATACTATAATAGCAGAAAGTTACTTGCTAATCTTCCAAATCGTAAAGCTATGTTCTATTGTAAGTTGGACACTCGTTGAGTTAACCGTTAAAATTTGTAAAAATTAAGATAAAGTTATTAAGTAAAGTTAACTTAAAAACCATGTATACAAGTTCATAGCTTGACATGATTCGCAATATAACTCTCTGTAGACATCAAACTATCTACCTATCTATCTGTCTATCTATCTAGCTATCTTTCTATCTATCTGTCTATCTGTCTATCTGTCTATCTGTCTATCTATCTATCTATCTATCCATCTAAAGGAAATTTTATACAAGAAGGTCTCGACAAAGTGGAGAGCCTGCATGCCCTCCTCAAATGATTAAAAAAAATATATCTATCTATCTATCTATCTATCTATCTATCCATCTATCTATCTATCTATCTACCTATCTATCAATCTATCTATCTATCTATCAATCTATCTATCTATCTATCTATCTATGTATCTATCCATCTATCTATCCATCTATCTATCTATCTATCTATCCATCTATCTATCTATCCATCTATCTATCTATCTATCTATCTATCTATCTATCTATCTATCTATCTATCTATCTATCTTTCTTTCTTTCTTTCTGTCTATCTATCTATCTGTCTATCTGTCTAAAATTATATATCGTTAATTTCCATTTTACCAAAACTGCCAAGAATTACTATCAGACAGTAAACTATAAAAAATTTAACAAGTAAAATCTAAATTAATCTTAAAAAAATAAACCTTTACACACATAAATCGAACAAGTCCACATAGACGACTACAGAATAATAACAGAAATATGTACAAAGAAAAATAAAAAGGCGGTAAGACACTTTCGCTGGCCGTCATTGAGTCAGCATTAGCAATGCATTATGGAGCAGGACGTCGGCTGTCGTGAGGCATTCGTCCTTGCATAATGGCCCACTGCTTTTACAAATAAATAAATAAATGAAATAATAACACGAAGAAATGAAATAGAGAAAAAAATACAGCTCCGTATTCGATATGAACATCATTCCTAATGGGTGGTACTCACAAAATTACTTAACGAGTACTTGTCGTCGACCGAATAAAAACGGAATGTTTAACGCCCTCGTCGTACTTCCAAACGGATTAGAAATCAAGTATTTGATGAATGATGATCATCTTTAACCAACACTTGGTAATAGCAAAGCAGTACTGTATCTAATTAGACTGGAGGAGGGGTTAGGTTAGGGTTGTAGCGGTCGATGTATTACACGTGTGGATCCAAATCGACATATAGTTTTTTATGGAGTAAAACCTAAATTTGAACAATATCATGTTAACGTCAAAGAGGAAATGATTATGCAGAATCTGCCTATCTGTCTATCTATCCGTCTATCTATTCGTCTGTCTGTCTATTTGTCTATCTATCTGTCTATCTCTCTGTCTATCTGTCTATCTGTCTATCTGCCTGTCTATCTATCTCTTTATCTATCTATCTATCTATCTATCTGCCTGTCTATCTATCTCTTTATCTATCTATCTATCTATCTATCTGCCTGTCTATCTATCTCTTTATCTATCTATCTATCTATCTATCTATCTATCTATCTCTATATCTATCTATCTATCTATATTTCTTTCTATCTATCTATATATCTATCTATCTATCTATCTATCTATCTATCTATCTATCTATCTATCTATCTATCTATCTATCTATCTATCTATCCTATCTATCTATCTGCCTGTCTGTCTATTCGACTATATATCTATCTACCTATCTATCTGTCTGTCTGTCTATCATCTATCAGCTATCTGTCTATCTATTGTCCATCTATCCATCCCTCTAACTGTCTATCTGATATGTTCATTCATTTAAAACTAATTCTCATTTTAATTCATAGAAATTGTAATTACCCATTAAGTTAATTAATTAATTAATTAATTAAGTAAATCATTGCTATTCTTACAATTGCAATGATTTATTTGACATGGAAGTTGCTAATGACCCATCTGTCTGCAGTTTTTCTGCGATGAAAGGACTTTCGCCACTTAAAATGACTCAGTGCTCTGCAATGGGCATTCAAAGACGTCGGTTTTATAATCTGCTCTGCACTGTCGTGCTAATTTCTTTTTCGCGCAAGATGTGTATTTTATTACAGTCTAGACCAATAAAAAAGGGAACTTGCTGGGGGAAATTGATTTGCTTTTTTCTCCTACAGTTTCAAAGATATAGCAATGAAAAAAATTCAGAGTGTAGAACCAATAGTATGTAATATACTCATTAAATTTCTTTTGAATCGGGTTGTTAGTTTTGACGCAATAAAATTCTAAAGATTGAAAATTTTCATCCCATCATTCAGATCCTCCTTTTTTTGGTGTCGACTGTACGTGTTGAAACGTTAATGTTTTCGTTAACTCTCCTTTTGGGAGCTTGTTGAAAGGATGACTCTTCATCTATCTATCTATCTATCTATCTATCTGTGAGCAAGAACTGTAAACGCCCAAGTTCTTATTCAGTAATGGATTATGTTATATTTTTGTGTTGCTTTAATTGTTTGTGAAATCGTAATCTAAAGCTATCGGTAAACTATAAATAGACAGAGAGATAGATCGATCGATAGATAGACGGACTATCAGACAGGCGGACGGACAGATGGAAAGTTGGATAGGTAACTTGATGGGTAGATAGATAGACATACATACACAACGTACATAAAGATAGACAGATCGAGCGAGAGATGGATAGACAGATAGACGGACGGACAGATAGACAGACAGGCTGACGGACAAATAGATAGGCAAATAGATAGATATATAGATAGATAGATAGATAGATAGATAGATATTTGATTGCATATTTGATATCAAATCTAAATGTAAACTATTCTTTAATTACAATAACCTATTCCTAATTATATTGTCCACCTTAATAATTTAACTTTGTAACATTTACTATTTTTTAATTTAATACTCTATTATCATTCTGCCCAGAGGAACGCGCTTAAACGTTCTACTTAAGTTAAGTTAGTCAACTTAGTTAAGTCACAATAAGCAAACTACAATACTCGCACAAGTTTACAGCAATGAATATACAGGTAGAGCAGTTCAGTAGTTGTCAACACCTATAAAATCACCCCAAGGAGACATTTTAACCAAGAAAAAACTAGTTTAGGTTTTAGTGCTACTTGTAGCTCAAAGGTGAGATTGTTTCGGTGGTATTAGTGAAACCCTTAAATGTTTCGGTCCGTAATTTGCGGTCGAAGGAATTATCCGTAATCAGTGTAGCCAGCGCTATAAGTCACTCCGACCTTCTGATTCACCTTATTACCCGTTTATTACAAGGGTAACCTTCATAGTAGTTTCTCTTACAATATCTAGTTACACACTAGTTTCACCGTATACGACAACTTGTACTTTCAAGGATAAACTACTAGGATTTCATCTCAGTTTAACTTAATGGTTTAGTCTATAAGATGACGTAATAACGTTAAACCTTATTATGTAATCAATTAAAGGGCAGGAGCGTATCGCTATAGAACGTTATATGATGATATTGTAAAGTAATGGCTTATGTCGATATCATAAGAGTTATATTTTAATTGTCGGATGATTACATAATGTAACTATACTTTTAACTAATTTATGTAATACTATACTCCAAATGTGTAATTTTTATAGCATATTACATTAATGTTGATGGTTTATTTGGTATCTTTGTTATCATTTAACCTTTGAAATAAAGTTTCTATATGTTAAATGTTATTATATATGTTATATATATAATATACATATATGTTGATGTTAATATATAGTTAATTGAATGTAATGACCTACCAGGGGAAATAGGGTGTTTAGTAATATTACGATGAAACTATCGTCCCAGTTGCGATATCGTGCAGCAAATTAGTTCAGTTA
>JAIQCU010001378.1:0-22133 GCA_022114935.1 Leptestheria dahalacensis
TTTCTATCAGCTTTAGTCATCAAAGGGGAATAGGGAAAAAAACAGCCAAAAAATGTCTTAAAAAGCTGAAAAAGGCAATACGGGAGGAAAACAAACGAGGTTAGCTCGTCGTAACTTAAAATTAACTTTAATTTCATTTAAGTCATTAGTGATGACGTAATACTAAATCAATGAACTACTCACCATAGCGTCAGAAGCCAGCGGCAGAGGCATCAGTAACAACGGTATGAACAGAATGATGTATGTTCTCCAGTAGGGACTGATATGGTCCCTGAGAACATCTCTCAAGTTCATGCTGTACATGGGGGCGACTTGTCAAATTGAAACCGTGTGAAGCAATTTAAAGTTAACTCGAATATCGCACTCGGTAACGGCTGTTGGGGGAAAAACTGCGCAGCAGTACCCGGGGGAGAGGGGGAGGGAGGCGGACGAGCAGCTAGGTGCAGGACGACAAGTCTGAGGCGAACTGCAGCTTCGAACCTTCTAATTAACAATATCAACCAGTTTGGTTTTGTTACACGGCTTTAGATTGATCGGCTCACAATGACCGGCCATTCCAGTTTTCTTAAGGAAATCCAGTTTCGCTAGTCGATTTGGCTTCCCTCCTTTTTAAACAAGTTACTGCGTTTCTTTCTTGTTTGTCCTCTTGATTATTTCATTCTTACCCTGCCTTTCCTTTTGGTTAACGCCATCTTTCGAAAGTGTTGCATGGTGTCTTCTAACTAGATCGCCTATATGTAATCTGGCTGTGAAGTTCATACAAACCTATTTTAATTAAAGTATGATGTACATGATAATGATCTTAATTAAGTATTATACAGCTATGTAAGATTAAGATTCTTAGTTCTCATAGTCCTGAATCTTAACCACAAGACGAGATTCTTCAATGCAAATCCTGGGTTGGATCAACTGAACTGGGAAACAGATCAAGTTACCTATTATCTTTGTTAACTGGCAATTTTATATGAATCAAAAGTTTAAACTGCATATATATGTAAATACAATTAGCGTTTTACATGGAATTGTGAATTAATTAATATAACTAATCTTCATTTGATCTAAAATTACTGGTTGAAATTGAATATTCGTATAACGTGATGCATTTTGACTCGCAATAACATTAAATTGCAGTTTTATAATTTACAAAAGTGAACTTTCAGTACATTTTCAATTGATTACAAAAGTCAAAACTATCTGATTTTGATCAACTGAATTGAGGTTATCAGAATAGGATTTCATGGACATTATGCTCAGCAAGGCACCGATTCAACGGCAAACTGGTGCAGACCATTTGATTACTAATCCAAAATCAAAATGGAGCAAGGTTATAACTCAAAGGAGATATTATAGTTTGAATCTAATTTAGTTATAAAGTTAATAACGTAACAGTCAAGAGCAGTGAAAGAAAGGGTTCTTGCTTCCGAATAATAACTAATACACCTGTAAAGTTTCATCTAAATCGGATTGTAAGTTTCGTCAAAATAAAATGCTAAACTTTAATAGATATATGATAATTTCCCGGTATTGTATACTTGTGCAGCGCAATTAGGACGCCCACTGCCATTCACATTGCACAACAAGTGCAAACGAATTGTCATGGGTTCCTTAACCTTTTGAAGAGATTTCGGCAACAATTTCGCTCTCATCTGCATCTCAAACGCTCCGCTAAAAGGGCAACTTGTGTTAGAAATGCCCCGTCTGGTACCGTCAAGTTTCTACAAAGGGTTGGCAACTTTAACTCTTCGCATAACCTTGTATGAATCTTTAAAATGTTCAGACAGTAACCCGACTTTCGTTTTACGGCTTCTTAAAACGGATTTTGCAAATTGTCTCGTGCGTTAAGTGATACATTCAGAGATAGTTTCACATTTCCAGAAAGTTTTCCTGACTTTGATGAATGTCACTTTACAATGTAACGTCAAGGTATAGAAAAATGAATACTTTGTCGTTCTAATAAGGAACTCTGCATTGAGTGAAACTTGACAAGTTGCATCGGAGAGAATTCCGAATCTGTTTTTTATTTTGAATGAGGAAAAACCATCGCTCAATTACAATATGCAACCCTATAGTAATAATCCACAGGTACGTCAAGTTAACCTTGAAAATTATTGTCACATTAAACTTTATTATTGAGAAGGCACAGTGGGTAAGGTTCATATTGAAATGTCGAGGCAAAAGCCGGTTATAGTAAAGTGATCGAACTCGAAACATTCCCAGGAAATCTGAAAAATGCACAGAAATACCATCACGGAATAAAAGTCATTTTAAAAAACTAGCGTTGTATAATTAGGATTTTTATTGTACTGTCTGCTGTAAGAGAATTTTTCGGGTTTTGTTCCTGCTTGTGTCTCATAAACTTATAGGTTTATAACCACGAAATTTTACTTGATGAGTTGTTGTTTGTGTACTATATAATCCTGACAAGTTTAGATTTTAAAAGAGAACCGCAATAACAAAAAACAGGCAAGTCGTTATAGCGATATATTTAAATAAAACGCCATTATGTTTAATTTGAATATCAGCTATAATTTCTATCGTTTTCAGGTTCTATAAAATATAAACTTGGGTATATTCACTTGTAATGCAATGCTATGGCTTTCGGGTATATTCCTCGTGTATATGAACGTAACGAAGGGGCTAGGCGTGCAGAGTTTACATTTTAGTATCAACCTTCTACCGACCGTTGTAAACATTCAGCGGGCAATGACATGACAGATCAAAGAAAACGCAATCCAGATGGGANAAAAAGGTAAACCATCTTAAAATCCCATGTTACCTAAAAGTCATTCATTACCGAATTAAATATAGCCTCTACACAATGGACCAAGACATTGATAAATTCGTCGAGGAACCGTCAAACAAGGACACGTTCAGCGGAAGTAGAAAGCGTGCGTGGTACTTGGTCGTTCTTCTCGCAGTTTCGTACGGCTTCGGCGAGCTGTCCCATTTCCTTGTCGGCATTACGAGCCGTCCTATGGCCCAGGAACTTCACTACGGAGAGCAGTCCTGTTTGAGGAATTCCAGCTGGATTGGAGCCGACGGGTCGTCGGAAATTACCTGCGAAATGCTCAACGAAACCTCGTAGGGTAATACTAATTCACCAACGGGAAGCGTGTTAACCAATGTTTGTTCTTCTTCATTTTTTTTATTAGCTGCGTTGAAGGTGTGGAAGTGAATGGATCTCTTATCCTGTCTGCCTGTGAATGGAATTACAATGGACTTGGAATAGAATACCAGATCTTGGCGGGACCAAGTTTCATCCTGGCGTTTACCATTGGGGGCGTCATCCTCGGTGCCTTAGCGGATCGCTATAAACGGTATTATTATCAGATGCCCTCTACGTGGACAATTAAATTAATAAATGTACCAGCCACAAGCATTTTTTACAAACGTATAAAGTTGATGAATTTACATTAAGTAGGAAATAAATTCATGTATTTGGCCACGTTACCTTTCTCCGTATTATTAACAGCATTCGGTAACTACATCTGAATTCCTTGATTTCTCTTAAAGAGTCGCCATCGTCGGATTCAGTACCATTTTCTTCAGTCTTTTTACCCTTGTGATGGGATTCTGCGATCAAGTCTGGCAGCTTATCATCCTTAGACTCGCCATTGCTTTTGGGTATTTTATCTTACGCAGGCTGCCTTTCTAATCGACTAACCTCTTATGTTATTCTTATAAGGGAATCAGCCTGTCAACCCGTGTCTGCTAGCATCGTCTCCGATATTCTACCGCAGGTATCCACATAGGACGGTAGTGCTACTTAGATTTGTAGTTCAGTTGAGTTTGATTCTGTATTGGCAAGAGATGCGTCTTCAGCGTCGACATCTCCATTCATTACGAGCATCATTTCCAAAATTAGTATGTCGTAATCACTAGGTCTACCAGACGCGGTCAATATAAACACATTTTCATTTGGAATGGATTTCATTATTACATTTTAAAGTAAAACTAAGTTTCACTTATTATTTATTATATTAAGTATCACTTATTCATGCGGCTTTTCATTGCGCAGCTTCATGAATACACTTGTTTTTACAGGCGCTTCATGGTATGGCCCTGGGAGTAGTCAACCTGGGAATCTACTTCGGTTACGGGCTTTCCTACGTCGTTGGAAATTACGTGCCGGCTGCAAACATACTAGGCCAGGTACTTCTTTCTCTTTCTCCGTCATTCCTGTTGTACGACTATTAATGAACTTTGGAATTCTAATTTTGTATTTAGTAAAGTCGGTATTTAGTTTTACAAAGTAAAAGCAGCTGCTGTTGTTGGCCAATTTCAGAGGTTCTAGGCTGTTGTTGCGTTAACTAAAGTATGTATACGTTTTCCGTAGGGCTGGCGCTGGTCATATTACATAAGCGGCATTCCTGGAATCATTGTAGGCGGTATTTTGCTGTTTGGAACATCGGAGCCGCAGCGCAGGTCAAGGACGCCTGATAAGGAAGAAGAAACGGGGATATTGGACAAGAGTCGCAGGTCCATTTTACTGCGATGCTGGGACAAGGTGCGGTTCTTCTTTCAGCCGGTTGTTCTCCTGCTCTGCTTGGCAGCCAGTATCCGGCACACCGGTGAGTTTCATTTCCTTAACATGAATTAAACAGGCGAAGTGAAATGAGTAAAACCGAATACAATTAGCTTAATTAAAGTATATTATGTAAATAACGAGCTAATATGCGAAAATCCCTCAGAAAACTCTTAATTTTCTGTCTAATTCAAAACCCTGCTTGTGCTAGTTCGATGTAATCTGCATGTGGTTTAATGATTATGCGTTCGGAGTTATGGTTTCATTTCAAATTTTCCCATTAACAGCGGGCTTTGCATGGGCCTACAACAGCCAACTCTACTACCAGACGTACTACCCTGAATGGGACGTGGGACTTTGGCTCTTCAGTGTGTCGATCGTTGCAGGATCCATTGGTATCTTCGTAGGCGGAGCCATCTCTGATAGAATTACTAAAAGAGTAGGATTGCAAGCTCGAGCTTGGGTTCTTGCAGGAAGTCAGGTATTCATTGTACACCACTAACCAGAATTCCAGAAACCAATTGTAACTGTATCGAAAGTAACAAAAAATGTCTTTCTTTTGCATTCTGTAGATGTTAGCAGCTCCATGTGCAGCTGGTGTTCTCCTTCTACCCCCGCCGTACAGCTTTATCAGCCTGCTGGTTACGTACTGGTTTGCTGAAATGTGGTTTGGAGTCCTGTTCGCCATCCTAGTTGAAATCGTTCCCGCCCAAGTGTGTTCCTTTACCATAGCCGTGTTCCTGTTTGTCATGAACAACGTAGGAGGCAACTTACCGGTGATTATCGATCCTATTGCTAAAAGCATCGGCTACAGAGAAGCTATTCTTCTGCTCTACCCTGGATGCCTTGCTCTCAGTAAGTATTGCACTCGGCCCATTTCAGACTCAGTTTAACGAGACTTGATAGTTGATACAAGTAGGCGCAGATGTAGGTTGTTTATCAGCTGTATATGAGTTCGGTTTCTTACTATACGTACAAGTAACTGAGGAATGTAAACAGTGTTACTATAATCTGCTTGCTTTCTTTCTAGGCGCTGTGCTGTTTGCACTCTGTGGTTTGGTGGTACGCAAGAAGACTCAGAAATAGTAAAAACACAGGGTTGTCATAGTTTTCGTCATGTTCATCTCTGGTTTTGCTAAAGCTGCCAATACATGACTTGTACTGGATTCCTTTACCCCTATTTTCTGCTGTCGTGTGGTAAATCCTACGGCGCGTGATTTGGTGTAAAGTATGTCTAAACTTTGCAACTTGTGATAACAGACTCTGTAGGTGGTAAGGTGTTACTCAGTATGCTGATTGTACGTTTGATCTTGACAGTACAAGATTAAAAGTATAGGCTTTATCTAAAATGCAAGTGTATTGTGTTAATTAAGAAGATTAGAATAGAGCGTATCTTTGCATCAGTTGCGGCAACACGTAAAAATCCTGGTCAACGGGAAAACTTTAGTATTGTATGAGCTTTCATGATTCGTCTGCCACGATCCTATGAATTAGGAATTAAGTTGTATGCACATCTATGAAATCACTGTAGATTGTATTAATTCGTTAAGATCACGTAAGTTCACGTAAGTAGAAGCAAAAGTTAAACTAGGAGCAATAATGACAACTGGCGATCCTCTACCTAACATGTTCTTCGACACAACGACTTTAATGTTTGACTAACATTACGAAGTAGCTTGACTTTATATGGAATGCGTAAGGCGTTGCTTTCACAGTATGACTAACATTACGAAGTAGCTTGACTTGACATGGAACGCACTACTTCCATAGTTCGACTAACAAAACGAAGTAGCTTGACTTGACATGGAACACATTGCTTTCACAGTATGACTAACATTACGAAGTAGCTTGACTTGATATGGAATGCGTTGCTTTCACAGTACGACTAATAAAACGAAGTAACTTGACTTGACATGGAACACATTGCTTTCACAGTATGACATTATGAAGTAGCTTGACTCGACATGGAACGCACTACTTCCATTGTTTGACTAATAATAGGAAGTAGCTTGACTTGACATGGAACGCATTGCTTTCTAGGTTAACAAACATTACAAAGTAGCTTGACTTGACATGGAACGCACTGCTTCCATAATTTGACTCACATTACGAAGTAGGTTGACTTGACATGGAACCAATATGTCACACAACAAACTTTATCCTATTAGTTCCCTAAATCAAANCTAGGAGCAATAATGACAACCTCTACCTAACATGTTCGTCGACACAACGACTTTTAATGTTTGACTAACATTACGAAGTAGCTTGACATGGAACGCACTACTTCCATAGTTCGACTAACAAAACGAAGTAGCTTGACTTGAGGACTTCATGGAACACATTGCTTTCACAGTATGACATTATGAAGTAGCTTGACTCGACATGGAACGCACTACTTCCATTGTTTGACTAATAATAGGAAGTAGCTTGACTTGACATGGAACCAATATGTCACACAACAAACTTTATCCTATTAGTTCCCTAAATCGAAAACGCGTATCAAGTATAATTATAACAGTGAAGTAGAACGAGCCTACACTTACTGTACTCTAATAACTACGGTTTGTCATTCTACTAACTTGAAACTTGAAACTTAATACTTCTTAGCAAAACGCGTTTATTGTGATTTCCTTACAGTGAATATGTACGGACTAAGATACGCAACGCAGAACAAAATCGCGGTAGATGGCTTGCTTGCAAACGTCGATGTTGTTGCTTGCTCCGGCAACAGTCAGAAGCTGCGAATAGATCAACAACTCAAATTACTGTTCTTAAACGTTAATAGTGAACCCTTTTTTTCACCTTGTGATCGTGACAGGAGGTTGCCACGCTGTACACCCGTGGCGACGAACTAGGCAAAGTTACCGCGGTTTCTCCAGAAAAAAGAAGCTTGTGAACTACAGGCTCATCCCCCGCAGCAATGATGTTATCCTCGTAAAACTGTGCCACATGAACGGCCGACTTGTTATCCAGCAGGACACGGCTTGGAGTCAACGATCTCAGGTGCCAGAGAGCCAGACGAGGACCACCGCCGCACACCTACAGTTAAGAAACAGTACTTTTCCAGTTTTTCTATTTTGATAATTACGTGCCCCTGATTTCAAAACGGCTTTTCAACACGTTACGTAATGAATTTCAAGTGTCCACTTAAACACATATTGACCGGTACCTACCACCAGAGGACTTGTGGTACCTTACGTGAAATTAGTAGCTATTTGAATGAAATATATATATATATATATAGGCAAATACCAGCCAATCCTCGTTCAAGGCAACAGCACCTAACCACTTCCCTAGCTTGGGTCTATTGAGCTGGTCATGCGAGCTCGGATCCAGCTTGTGACTTTGTTTGCCGGTGCGAAGATCCCACAAGCGAACCGTGCCATCTTCACTGGCTGAAGCTAACTGGTCTCCGCTACATTAAAGTAAAAGGGCCAAAACGTAAATAAAACAGTAGACTGAAATACATATGCACAGTACGGAAAAGGGTAGCTAAGTTACCACACGGACACTGCATGGAGAACGTTAGTGTGACCTGACAGGGAGGCCGTCACTTGACCGTGCTCCGGGTCTATAACGCGTATAACAGTGTCTCGGCAACCAGCAACCACTTTCGTGTTATCGTAGATCGCCATGCAGTCGACTGAAGCAACATCGGGGGTGTGCCTAAAAACAAGTAAGCAAGGGATACAACAGCAGAAACATTATAGGCAGGTCTTAATTCATACTCTTAAATACGTTTTACTAATTTCCATACTGTTTTGAAACAGTCTTGTTCTAATGGTATCGGTAAACTGGATGCGAGTCCTCTGTTTCTTGTCGCTTTAAAAGCGTAGATTGAGTTAAGTTTTAATTAATATTTGTACTTTCAGTCTACCATTTACATCACAAAAAGACGTGATTTACTTCACATTTATTTTGGTAATAAGCTTCTGTCAATGGTAGCTTCAAACTAGGAGAAAGTTGGATGTTGGATTCGATCTCGGTTAAAGGTTCAGAATTGTCTCATGGTTTTCACAAGGTCAAACTCAGTGTTTGAGGAGGAACAATACTGAGGCAGACTATTTTACATAATGTATCATAATAGTCTTATTGAGTAGTTAGTCTGCTCGTAAGCGTTGTTCACCTTTTAAACAAAAACTATGTATCATAAGTATATCAAACAAGCTTACTGTTATACCTATTGGAATGAAACTCCACTGCCCAGTTTGGTTTCAACTTGGTATCCTCGGTCATATTCTTCAGTTGGTTCCAGCTGTAACCATATATGGCATTTGCACCGCCGACGATGAGGTCGTCGTTGAGTCCTTGTAGGGAGTACACGTTTTTCCCAATGTCAGGCGGGAGTCGGGCGTACGGGATCTTAGCGTCCACCACGTTTTCTTCCAAATTTCCAAACAGCCTATCCAATCTGCAAAATGAAAAAAGGTTGCGAGCGAGATTTTGCTTAAAATGTCAACTGTTCCTTACTTGAAGAGGTTTATGGTTCCGAGTTTGGTGGCCGCGGCTAGGTATTTTCCACAGGGAGAAAACTGCTGACTGTGAACAGTTTCATAGAGCGATTTGACAGTTGACATTGTGTTTGCTTTATCTTTTGAGACCGTGGAAATATCTGTTGTGCAATATAGAACCAGTACCGAAGATTTACAGAATCGACAAACAATTCAAACTTGATATTTACAAGCAAAACACAAGCAGCCGAAATGTCGTACAGCGTGACCAGATTGTCCTAATAATATTAATAAGAAAAAAAATTATATCAAAGCCGTTTCATTCACTTTTAATTTAGTCCTTAATAGTTATTCATGAAAAATATTTATGCTAATTTATTAATTAATATATTTTTCAATCAAATTAAAAACCAAAAATTTAAACCATAGAACTTGTGCGCTGGCTGAGATGATAAACACAGCGCTGCGTCGTCTGTTGACAAAGCTTGCGAATTGTCAAGTCCGTCGGTGCATGCAAGTTTTTTTGCCAGTAGAAGGATGTTAGAGGGTTCTAGCCCTGTTTCTTGTCGCGTATTCAAAGCACTGCAAAATGTAGACTTTCAGGAACTTGCCAAGTGCAGCGAATCGGAGATCCGGCCCATTTTACCTTGCTTGTCCAGGATGAGTCTAATCAACTCGCTGGATCAGTCCAAAGAGTGTGCAGATGCCAGGAAGATCATTTTCCGCATCTTGTCAGGAATGGAGCTGGTCAATTCAATCGTCGCTCTGCTGTCCACCGACTTCCACTCCCTCGAGATTGACGTCAAGAAAGAGCAGCAGTTGCGGTGAGTTTCAAACTGAGCGTGTGCATGTTTGCTTGATGGCTGTCGAAACGCAATATTCACGCTTTCTTATTATGTATTTATAAACTTAAACACTTTATAATATGTAGTATTTAGTATTCATCATTGTTATGAATCTTTCATTTCACAGGCAAAAGCTGGGTAACCAGACAGAGGATTCATTTCTGATCCAGTCACTAGCACAGGGCCTCGCGCTGGAATTCGAAAGGAGCGATGCCACGAGACGCCTGAGGCTCCTACTCAGCGAACTCCTCGTCATTATGTCCCAGGTACCCTGGTAGTTCTTGGAGGCACTTTGGTTGACTACAATTCACGCTTGTTATTTATGGCATTTGAACACGCAGACAAAAGACCAGAGGCTGGATGCCGGGTACCGCCCTAGTGAGCTCTTCGACCACTCCATTTACCTGGATGAGGTTTCCGACGTTCTCTCCGTGGTCCTGGCAGAATTACCAGTACTGCTACCCATCACTGACGTGGCCGAAGCGTTACTTCGAGTGCAACAGGGGCCGTTGCTTATTGCACGCATTGTTGCCAACATGCCCGACACCCTTAGCGAGGGTCAGTACTAGTTTCTGCCTCGTAATCATCTTCTTATTACAGGATAGTACATTAATAAGAAGAAGCTTTTACATGGAAGAAATAATTTACAATAAAATTAACTTCATAATATTAAACTGGTCTGCAAAGTAAGTGGTTTTTATATATTGTCGTTTAAAATTTTGCAGTTTGTTACTCATTGATCAGCAACGGCGAGAAGTTCGAAGAGGAAACGGTGACGGGACGCGCCAGGCTCGAGTGTATGCGGATCTTATGCAGGATGTGCCCGGATCAAGCATTAGCCGTTAGGTCGAAATGCGTAAGTCTGGTTTATCAAGTTATGTGATAGTCATAAAGGAAGCTGACGTCCATTTGGTGTTTAGGTTGAAATGTGTAAAATGCCGGCTTTGGTCGTGTTCCTCAGCTTGGACCACGCTGCTGCTGCCGATGCTGCCTCCGCTGGGAGTTTGGGCGATGTTGTACCGTTCATTTCGGGTCTGTTACTGGGTAGTGATGCGCCCGTCAGGAGCTGGTTTTCCCTCTTTATTCGCAGCGGACAGAAAGTATTACTTTTCACACTCTAGCCCCATTAAGAATCATTAGTGGCGGAAAACGAGGGTTAATTATAATCAACACGGCTAACCTTTTTACCAAAGACTAGAGATGAATCTCTTTGGTTTTGATCAATCGTTTTATCAGTAATTATTTAAGTTGATGGCTTTTTTGTTAACGGGAATTTACTGTTTTAGCGCCACGAACCGACTGCGGCGCTGCAAACACTCAGGGAGACGTTGCTGAGGAAACTTCAGTCGCTGGTGCAAATGGCCGTTGACAGACCGTTGCCCGATGTTGCCGCTGTAGAAGCATCTTCGTTGCTGCGACTCTACTGCGCTGTCAAGGTATCTTACGAACCCTGAGGAGGTTTTGAAACCGGAAATGCAACTCTTCTATCAGTTGGTTTATATTGGTTATGGTTTTAAATAGCAACATAATATTGTAATTAAGATAATTCAGTTGATATAATTTTGTGCTACTGTCATCAGTTTTTATTGTAATTATAGCATGTGATAGATTATTTAGTTTGATAATTATAGCATAATTGATTTGAATGTTTAAGTACAATTTGTAATCGATACAAATTTTGTGTTCAGGGCATCGCCGGAATGAAGTTCTACGACGATGAAGGCATATTGCTACTCCAGCTAATCACGTGCAGGCCCCCGCCCACAGAAGCTGGACTTCGTTTCGTCGCCCTTGGTCTCTGCATGCTAATTGCCTGCCCATCTCTGATTGGTTCCCCCGATCAGGAGCAAAGAGGAATGCAATGGGTAAAGCTGTTGTTGCGTTAGTTTTAGACTTTTTCCAACCTACTACAAGGGGGTGGAAAATCGATGAAAGATTGTGATTTACATGTAATGTTAATGTACTGTTCAATGATGTGTTTGTTTAATGTTAACTTCATGATGATTATATTCTAACCAGACAAAACTGGATCTGTTACGGCGCTAGATATGGTCGGAAGTGGCCAGAATAACGTAATCAGATCTACGGTTAGTGGAAATATTCGTCACAAATGTTAAAATTGTAATATGTCTGAAAAATTAACATTTGTTTGTTAATTCATCCGAATTCTAAACAGGTAAAATGGCTAGTAAGAGAAGAAGACTACTTTGGAACATCCGATGACTCAGCCAGCGGGATAAAGGCGCGCAGCAGTTTTGGCGAACTTCTGCTCTTGATTGCCATCCATTTCCACAGCGGCCAGTTGAGCGCCGTGTGCGATTTGGTGTGTTCAACCCTGGGCATGAGGCTACCCATCCGACCCCATTCCATGGCCAGGATGAAACACGCTTTCACGCAGGATGTTTTCACTGAGCAGGTGATTATTACCTCTACTTGCGTGTTATTTACCTGTTCTAGTGCATTTTTCAACGTTGACCTTGAGTTTTACGGTCCCTCTCCTTAATGTGCGTCTGTTTTGTTGGTTTCTTTGAAAAGGTGGTAACGTCACACGCTGTTCGTGTGCCTGTAACTCCCGGGCTCAATGGCGACATGGCTGGTTTTTTACCAGTTCACTGCATCTATCAGTTACTGAAGAGCCGCTCCTTCACCAAGCATCGGGTGCCCATCAAAAATTGGATTTACCGACAGATTTGCCAAAGCAAAGCCCCGCTGCACCCCGTTTTACCGTCTTTGATTGAAGTCTACGTCAATTCGGTTTTGACCCTGAATCCGGTCAAAGGTCAAGGACACGAGCTGCGGAACGAGCCCATCAGTGACGAGGAAATCAAAACTGTTTTCGCCGGTTCTTTCATTCAGAGTGCAAGCCAGAGGAAGCCCGAATACTCGGTAGCGGCCCAGCTACTACTACTCTACTATGTTCTTCTGTACGAGGATATCCGGCTGGGCCTGGTCAAGAATTACATGCTGGCTGGCATTCCCATCAAGTCTTACCCGCACGAGTTTTTCGCCGATCTTCCCATACGGTATCTCATCAGGCAAGCGGAGAAAGAGCAACATTTATACGCAGGTAAACACCGGTGTGTATCATGTCGCATAAAAGAATACCGGATATCAACTCATAAAGACTTTAACATTGGAGATGTGACCTCCGAGTGTCTAGTTTTTGTTAAAAATAAAGTTAGAACAAGTGTAACCGCATGTCATTCGTTTTAGGACTGTTTCCTCAGTTGCTGAAGCTGCTAGCTTCCCATTTCCCCCAGCTGTGTCTCGTGGAAGACTGGATGTACGAAGATGAGCAAATTGCACCCAATTTAGCCTCGACTGTTGCCTGGTCGCCCAAAGTCTGCACTGCGCAGTTTATCGACCAGGGTAAGCTTTTCTGATTGAGTTTTCATAGTTATTAAATAATAAATGAACACGCTGTTTTTGTGTTCTTTCTTTATAAAAAAAATAAAGTTGATGTATGATTTAAGATGATGTGTTTATGTTGTCTTTTTAAACAAGAATTTCACAAATAATATCGTAAAAGTATTAGTTTAAATAAGTTATAAAATTAGAAATAATATCAAATTTAATTTTTTTGTACATGTATATGAACTAGCCTTTGCGAGGATATCGACCCATCCGGCCCCTGCAATGCTGCTGATGCGTCAGTTGCTGACATCGAGACCAAAGCAAATATGGTCCGTAGCTCCGAACTTTATTAGAAAGTTTAGGACTATACTGAATGCCGATGTGCCCAGACAAGCGCAGGGTAATTTCGTTTAAAGTTGTTTGTAGTTAATTCCACTTCAGTTTTTGTCAATGACTGACATAGCTGACGATACACGTTATTCGTATTCTTGTCGCAGATTTGTATCGTCAGGTGTGGCTTCGCCTAAATTCCGTTCTTCCTCGTCGTTTGTGGGTAATGACGGTCAATGCATTACGCGCCGATGTGGACGAATCAGCCCCTTTAACCTACAGCCAGGATCACCTGGTGTTTGACCCCCTCCAGGTTCTACGATGCGATCCCAGAGTGTTTAGGTACGTTATTTTGACTAATTTACTGGTAATGTCCATTTGATATGGTCAATGAGGATGTTTGGTTATCATTTTGCAAAATAATTTTTTAATGGCTATTTCGAAGCTTAAACTTGAACCTTGTTTCTTTTTTTCTGTCAGGTGTGCGCCAGCTTTGCAGATTGTCCTCTATATGCTGAAAGCCTGGTTAGCTGCCTCACGGGCCCATCTGTCACGTCATCTGATGGATAAACCCCTCTTGGCTCCGCCCACTCCGCAAGGACCCGCCCATGTGGGCGCCGGTATCACGTCGGATTCCGAGAGAGAAGAACTGAAGACGGCGCTTATAGCAACCCAAGAAAGCGCCGTCGTTCAAATCGTCCTGGAAATGTGCCTGTCTAATGAAACTGACGATGTATTGCCATTTTGCTATATTTTTACTGGCGCAGTTTTACTTTTTTTGTGTTGGATATTAATTTAAACAAAAGGTACTTGTTGAAACTCTTGATGATTTTGCTGGTTTTTCTTTTGTATTAGACTCGGGGATTGTCGGACTTGCGCGAAATCCAAAGCATCGTCTGCTCCTTCCTTCATCAGGTTTTCATAGCGGACACCACTCTGGCCAAGCTCGTTCATTTCCAGGTAAGTTTGATCACTGGAAGGAACTCGAGGAGGAATATTTAGGCTCCTTGACTGCATTGGTAGTCACAATTCTAAAAATAACCATGTTGCATCATTCCAGGGTTATCCGGCTGCTTTGCTGCCTATCACAGTCAAAGGGATCCCTTCCATGCACATTTGCCTGGATTTCATTCCAGAACTGTTGGCGCAACCCGACTTGGAGAAGCAAATCTTTGCTGTGGACCTAATTTCGCATCTTTCGCTGCAGTACGCACTTCCCAAGTCGTTCAGCGTTGCTCGCTTGGCTGTCAATGTTCTCTCCACGCTTCTGAACGGTACTCAGTCGATGCTACCTTTCAATGTTAAGGGGTAACTAAAACTTTACTTTTTCATTAAATAGTTTTCTCTATATCGGGGAGAACCGAGTCACTCCTGGCAGTACTCCCAGCCCTGGTTCGTATTGGAACGGCATTTCCCCCTTTGGTGGAAGATATTGTCGGTTTCCTCGTGCAGTTGGGAAGGATCAGCTATTCTCAGAGTTGCTTGGAAGGCGCGGGCGATTACCGGATCGTCAATGCAGCACTTCAGAACAAGTGGCAATCTAAGAGCGACAAGTTAAAAGCAGAACCCGTCCATCCGCCCATCAAAGAAGAAAAGATGGACGTCGATATCGTTGACCGAGACACGCACGAAGAGCTGGAAGAAGGTGAACTACCGGACGCCTCTGCCTTGTCCGACAAGACGTTGATCAAGAAAGAACCGATGAGGAAACGAGTTTCTCTAGCTCCCCTTGGTGATTGCCTGAGTCTGGACGAATTCAGCCCGGCTCTGCTGAATCTGGAGAAAACCAGGAACCTGCTGTCTCAGTACCACGACGGCAGCGTACTGGGGGCCGCCATTTACCGCACATTTGAGGATCTTTGTAACGCATCCTTACTGCAGACTCGACTCTACTGAACTGCATTAAGATAATCCGTGTATTTGTGACAATACAACTGTAATGATGATTACAAAATTATCAAAATTTATGAAGGGAAAAAAAATGAGATGCTGCAAATATTGTAACAGGTAGTTTCTTTCAAATCAAGGGCGAAATGTACCTCGTCCCCCACTGGTATGAAACAAAATTCATACTCGTTTTTTGCTTTTTTCTTTAAAAAAAAAAGAGAGGTTCACAAACAAGGGAGAAGAAGAAGAAGGTGAGGTAAAAATGTCAAAGAGCCGACGGTGATAGCACTGACAACAGGGAGACACCAGAGAGTCGAAAACAGTGTTACTACAATGCAACTCCATTGTACTCTCTTCTGCAAAGAGTTTAAGGGGGGGGACAGTCCACTGGCACAGTCTCGCAGACAATTAACAATTGTCCCATGCACACGCATTCCGTTAAAAAAAATATGTAAGGAAAAAATGGGGGGGGGATAACAATTAACGCAACTGTTATTCTTAAGTGAAGCGTGGGAATGGGCGAACAACTTTCTTAATGCGCAATTTTCATCGCCCTTTTTTGTTACTGTTTCATTTTTTTTTTTCTTGTCTTTTTTTTCCCCGGGAGAAGTGAGCTCACTCTGAAGTTTCAGGGGCGTCTGCAGGGCGTTCCTTCAGGACCTCCTCCCTGGGACGAGCTCCGCCAAATATGCTGGCCGGACGAGAAGTAGGCTCGTACGCAGCCACCGGAGCGCCCACCGAACGAGGCAGCAGCTGTAACTTGGGGCGGGCTGCTGCTTCTTCTGTAAAGCACAGGAAAAAATTCAAGTTGCAACTCGGTACAGTTTACGAGTGCCTTTGTAACACGAGCATATTTCTGTTTACTTAGTCTTGCATGTATGTATTACACCTTGGTGTTTATAGTCGATATTTAGTAATTGCCCAGATAAGTTTCCTTTCTATAAAGACTGTAACTGAGGAAATTATGTTCTAGTGTGAACCTATTCAGCCTTACAATAGCAGCCAGTTTAAATCGCTTGCTAACAGGACTCTATGGCCCATACTACTGCATCAAAGGTGGATAACTAAAGAAAACCTAGTATAATATCAGGCATGAATATATGACACCTAGTAAAGCCTATCAGTACTAAGCTTACTTTTATTTTAGAAAAGCTGTTATAGCAAACAGTTAAATCATCACACGGTTAGAGAATATTACCCGGGTTGGGTTCTCGAAATTCCTCCGATGTTGATTTGCGATCAGAGTCTTTCCTTGTCCTGTTGCCGAAATTTGAATAGTTTCTCGAAGCAAAGTCATCGCCACTGCGCCTGTCGTCACCCCCGCGTCTATCACCGCCGTAGCCTCCTCCACGGCCATTGCGATCACCTCGTTCTGCATCATAGCGTCCTCCGCCACCTCCACCACCAAAGTAGCCACCACGGTCACGGTCCTGGCGACCTCCTCGCCCGCCTGTGAGATTGAAATATTCAGTTGACAAAACTTCCGTTCGCTGAAAACGGGCACAATGGTGCGAATAACAGGAATTTTAACAAAGCATCGGAAATGAACCTATTCTACCTTCTTGAAAATGTCCACCTCTTCCACCGCCACGGAATCCACCGCGTCCACCGCCACGATTCCAATCGCCACCTCTGTCTCCTCCACCGCCGCCGCCGCCACCGCCCCTGTCGTTTCGTTTGCCGTCGGCTATGTCCACTTTAAGAAACTTGCCTTCGACTAAAGCACCATTGAACTCGAGCGCCTTGCGCAGCTCTTCCCTGCTGTCAAACTCTACGTAGCAGAAACCTTTGAAACGGTCGGTTTCTCGGTCGCGGACCAGTCTTACGCTACGAATCTGCGGAAGAATTAAAACATTAACAGCGAGACAAAATGTCAGCAACACAGCACTATACCTTGAATCCATCAAAAATTTCCTCAAGATCTCCTTGGACAACCTGGTCAGGGAGGTTTCCTACATACGCAGTGAACGGTGGTTCCGTTGGAATGGGTTTGCGTCCGCCTCCGTGTCCACCCTGATAGCCTGCTCCACCGCCACCACCACCTCCACCACCACGTTGTCTGTCACGATCTCCATAATCGCGATTTCTGCAAATGCACAAGAACGTAATGCCAATAAACAACCGCGTTTTTCATACACACGTACACGATGCGTTAAGCACCGTATCTCTGTCAATTCCAATTTTAAAACCAATTACAAAGAAGACTATGGCTGAAAAACTGAGCTATAGAGAATGCTTCATCAAACTGTATAAGAACATGATGCTGTTGTTTCAAGAGGATTTCTATAGAATGCGTACCTTGAAGAGTAGTCCTCGTCGTAGCGGCCAGCCATTTTGAAGGTTTTCCGGCCGCGGTGCCGATCAGGTTCATTAGTCTGCATAGAGGCACTGCAGCGCCAAGAGGAGCACGAGGAAAATGTTTCAAACTTCGATTTTTTTTACATTAAAAAAATTACCTTCTTTCCAAAAAAAATTCTGTAATCTTTAACTAATGCTTTCCATAAATTTTATTCTTCCTATTAAATTAAAAGCGATTTTAATTATCTTTAAAATACTTTAGTATTTAGTATGACAGTATTAATTTAATTAAATTGGTTAATTGAATATTACATTAGTGCAATGTACTTAATAAAAAAATCAAGTATTGGAATATAATTTCATTACAGATTTTCTATTACAGTTATATAAGATGTGGCAACGCTGGTTAGACTGTTGAGAATCGTCTGCTCTTGAGCTCAACACATGGTTTACGAATTGAAATGGCGGCCCTCGTAGAAACCCATGTGGAAGAAAATGAAAATCAAAAATCGGGACAGACCGGCATGGATCAGCAGTTTTTGGACTTGTTCTGGAAGTTAGCCGATTTCAAATCCGATGTACGCTTGGACGCTTCGGTTAAAATCATCAATTACCTGGTCAGGCGACAGCAAGGACAGACGGTACTCACATGCCCAAGTTTCAGTTCCACAGTTACTACAAAATGACAGGCATTCGAAACACATTTTGCTCTGCGGAACATAAGACGTTGATTTATAGCTTAGATATGTATCTAGTAACCTATTTCTTATGCATTTGGTGGTGTACTGAAGGACGGGGAGTATGCAACACCGCCGGTTTAAAACGAACTGTGCGGGATCGGTTGTTACCATAGTAGTAACAGATTGTTGATCTATCGCGTTGTACATGTTGGTTTTATCATTTACTTCAGGAACCATCGTCAGACTTGAAATACACATTGTCTCGAATCGTCCGTGGGCTATCCTCTCCGCGTCAACTCGCCAGACACGGGTTCTACACCGCACTACTCGGAATTCTCACCACGTTTCCCGTGAATCTTGTACCCAATTCAACAATCACTGAACTCATTGAGAAAAATCTTTCACCCAAGGGTACCAAAGGGGTAAAACAATCTTTCGCCAAGATGTTTATTGTAAGCAATATGAGTTAACGAATTGTTTACCTAGGAAAAGGGCGAGTTGCTTACAGGACAAGTGCTAGCTTACGGGGCCCTACTGAAGGCTGGGAGAATTGGTGAAACCAGCGTGGAATTTGAGACGGTCGTATCAAAACTAGTAACGGCTTCAAAGAAAAGGAGCTACCTAGTAGCTGTCGCATATTCTTTTCTGCTGTATATCGCAGAGCAGGTACTGAATTGTTCAGACTATGATGAAACTTTACACCATAGATTTTTGTGTGCATAGGTTTCGCAAGACGTCTTCAGCGACAAGTTGTGGCCTGCCTTGCAGGACGAACTGGGCCAGGCTTGGGAGCAGCAAACTCTCGACAGTCTTCACTTGCTACTGACATTGAGAAAGAAGTTCCCCAAAGTCATCAAAAAAAAGTTCTTTGAAGAGAAGCTCGGCTGTAGCAGTCTGACCGACGACAGTTGCCACGAAAAGCTCTGCGAGGTCATCCTGGTAAACTTATAGCAATCTCTCTTATTTCCTAGGGGAAAGACATTGAATTATATTTGCATTTGAAGCGATGTACTCATCATGGAGATTCGCACCCCTTCCTCGACGAACTGGTTCCACTTTTGAAGGAGACTGACGGCTTGTTGGACTTTTGGAAGGTCTGGGACGGAGCCCTGCAATTTATGACCAAAGCCAAAGCATTAGCAGCCGTTTGTCTGTTAAACATTGCGCTGAAGGCAGTCGACGGAGAAAAGGTATTCTATTAGTGACCGGGTCTATTCTGTCTCTTTGAATCTGTGAAATGTTTAACGTGTACTTCATGTCTCTAGGTTGTCGATCTCTTGACTGATAACGTGACAGCAGGCCTGGCTTCAGTTTTAGCCAAGAAAGAGGAGCCTAACGATACTGCCCTAGAGATTTTAAAGTCTCTAAAGTCTTTAGTTGCGGACGACACTTCTTCGGGTTCACTCCAAACTGGAATTGTGGAGAAGCTCTTGTCAGTAAACGGATTCATCGCGTTCGATAAAAAGACAGGTACTTGACTTATTGGATAATAGTGTTTTTTTTTATTGGCTAATTTTTTTTTTAACCTTGTAAAGGCACGAACTTCATAGCCGAGATCGTTTCGTCGCTTAAGCTGGACGCCGTGAAAAGCCTTAGTCAGCTGTATGCAAACTATGCGGCGAAAGACGCCCCCAATGATGGATCCCTTGAGAAAATTCACTCGATTCATTCACTAGCCAGGTATAGTCTAGAATGAAAATAGTAATATCAATATAAAATTTAAGAAAAGGGATCTGAATGGTTTAGCAACCCAAGAAATACTGAGTGTAGAACTAATTGTACTCTATTCTATCTTCTTCATTCATTCTAATTCAATCTGAATGAACTGATTGAAGATACTAATTCATTGAAAATCACTTTAGACTGGTAAGCCACCCAGCCGTGCAGGGGGAGAATGAATGGAAGTCGAAACAGCTGATCTTTTTACTGGAGCACGCCTACAGCGCCGGCAGTAATGCCCCCAAGAACGTGGTCTCGGCATTCCGAGAGGCTTTTTACCGCGCCCTCGACAACCCGTGCAAGAAATTGACGGACCTTTGCCAGGTCTTGGCCGCTGTTGCCTCTCACATCGATCAGGGCCAAGACAAGTTTGATCTTAACGACAAGGTAAATGGTTTACTTGACTTGTGTATCACCGTTGCAACCATAACGCCGATTACCGACAGAATATCGCTCTTCTTCGTTGCAAATATAAAAATTGCATATCTAAGTAATGAATTTTAAAAAAAAGTAATTTACAAATATAAACAAAATCACTGTGACTTTTAATATCACCGTTTCAACTGTAGTGCAAGTTACGGTCGGCAAATTGGCGGGTTATTTTGGTCACCGTTTTTACTGAAATCGCGGTCTCTCGTTTGTATGGAAGTTGTGACAATGTTTTGGTATTTGTTTTACAGGCCCGGAAAACTTGGCAAGATGTGATGAAGAGCGTCAAGAAGGTGAAGAAGGAACAGGACCGCGCTACGTCGTGGATCGGCAACGTTTTCCAGGTCCTCTACTACTACATGGGCTTCCAGCTCTTCAATGAAGCAGATATGGCCGCCGACATCCTGCAGGTAAATACAATCAATATAATAATCAAATACATAATTACAATGTAATAATGATAATAATAATAAATTTTCCTTTCAGTTTGGTTACTAGACGGGTTTGCTCTTTTACTTGTGACTTTAAATTTGCTCTTTTGGTAATTTTAGGATCTGGACGCTTGTTACAAGAACGCCACCCAGAAGAAGAAGCTGAGCGAGGAAGAACCGCACTGGCTGGAGGTAGTCACAGATATCCTCCTGTCGCTGTTGTCGCAGAATCGCCACCTGTTGCGAAGTATTGTCGTCTCCGTATGGTCGCTGTTGTGCAGCCACGCCACTCCGTCCGTCTTGCAGCAAATTCTCGATGTAACCACTAAGAATATCTCTATCTGTCTACTTAAGTTTGTTAGTTAACTTTGATTAACTTTGTGATTTTGTTGATTATCATTACAGTTAAGCGAGTTTGAATTCATTGGCTGTTTGAGCCCTTAATCAGCAGATTTGTCATTCATGTTGAATTTGTCCGATTTGCAGGTGCTGGACCCGGCCAAGGAGGAGAAACCTCTGGTTCCTGTCGGTGATGAAATGGACGTGGATGAGGCTGAAGACGAAGAGGAAGAAGACGGGGACGAAAGCCAGGAAGAGGAAGAAAGTGTGAATGAAGGGCAAGAAGAAGACGAAGAGGAGGAGGAGGAGGAGGACGACGAAAACGAGGACCTCGCAGATGAAGAGGATATACCGGAAACTGTAACCGATAAACTGAGAATGAGCATTAGGGAAGCTCTTGGAGACTCGGGAGCCGTATCGGAGAATGTAAAACACACGTTATTTCCTCGTACTTGATTCTTAAATCTTAATTTGTGTTTTCAACATAATACCTGATCTAGTCGTAATCTCGTAAGAACACGTAGATATCCTAAAATCGATACACTGGAAAACAAAGACTTGAAAAATAATCAATAACATGATATCTGAACGATAAAGAAAACTGGATATTGTTGCTGTGCATTGTTTTATCTGTATTCGACGCAATCATTGCGTCAATTCGCTCTTAACCAAAAATGCATATCTGTAATTACGTGAATTTAGATGTTAAGACTATTTACCCACTTTATATCTTTTTATTCACTCTTCCTTTTACGGCACTACAATTTTTTTTTTCAAAAAAAAGGAATCGATAGACCTGGACGAGTTATCGGAGAGCGAGATGAGCCGTTTGGACGAGGCTCTAG
>JAIQCU010001379.1:0-22080 GCA_022114935.1 Leptestheria dahalacensis
CTATCTATCTATCTATCTATCTATCTATCTATCTATCTATCTATCTATCTATCTATCTATCTATCGATCCATCCGTCTGTGTGTCTATCTTTCTACCAGCTATGAAACTCGTACACTCCACCCCCATAAGGGTTGCGTGTAGTTTAATTTTGGGCCTGAAATACAAACTTGCCCGTTAAGGGCAACGCATAAGGAGCGCGTACAGAAATGAAGGGGAGGGCGGCGGGCGCTTCTCTCCTTTAATGGCACACAAGGCCCGAAGAAGGGAAACAAGGCGAGGAAAGGTCATCATTTCCTTTTATGATAGATGAGCACAAACTTGAGCGCAGGGAAGACGCCATATCGGGCAACTCAATTCACTTTAGTTTGCCTCCTTGTCCAAAAGCGGGGACACACACACACACACACAGACACACAGACAACTTCACTGGGGGGTATAACCGCGCAGGGTAACTAGGGTGCGGCCGACCATCTGCAACACTAAACTCCTGCAAAGATTCTTGCTGTGGCTCACCGAACCCTGCCAATCATCCATCTCGACCGGTCATCGAGCGAAGATTTGCTTGCCAAAGACGCGGGGACGGTAGCGTCAGCGCAAGCACTTGTTTGCCGATCAAACGTGCGACAGGTGGGTAGATCCTCACTCGCGTGACCAGTCACATGGCAACGTGGCAGCGGATGTATACATGCTTATGTCATGGGCTCTTTCTATCTCACGGCTATAGGGCAAAGCTTCCTACTTATACGACAGCCGCGTGTCGACTGTAATCATATACACCTGATTGAAATCAACACGTTTCATCGCCACGGCTGCCATACAGGACGCGTCAACTGAATTCGTCTGCTAGCTGTCGGCCATCTTGAGGTGGCAACGCAGACTTGATATGCAGACGCACCGAGCCCGAACCTAATACGAAGAGGAAATTACCGAGCTCGCGTGTTGTGACAAGACGATGGAAACCGTTAGGAAAATAATGAAAAACTTCTTTACAACTGTTCATGTTGGCTGTGAACAAGTTGTAAGATATTAATCGAGTCCATGGTACGTTGTTTCGTCTGCTAAACGGACGGCCATCTTGAAGTTTGAATGGCAGCAGAATACTCCGAGTCAACATCATACAAAGACCAAGAAGAACACGACAACATGACCAGGATTATCTATTCGGTGATTAGATTGTAGATTAAGGTTTTCAACGAACTTGCAGTTTCAGTTAGGGATGTCAAGTGACTAGACTCAAGTCGAGTTGAGACGAGTCGACTTGGAGTCGACTGTTGAGACGACTCGACTCGGTCCTTTGCGGTTAAAGATTCAACTCAACTCGTGATTTCGCAAGTCGACTAACTCGACTTGGGACTCAAGTCGGCCTAATTGACTCGACTCGAACTCATCGTTAGACTGCGGATCATCGACCTTGACTCGTCTCGACTCGACTCGACTCAGGCACAAGTCGAGTCAAGTCGTTGACATCACTACTTTCAGTTTATGTTCCCTATAATTTCTATTCCAGGTTTTATGTCCTATTAGAAAAATAATGGGATGACCCAAGATACGCGTGTGTGGTAACCATGGGAAACTACAAGTGTGACAAATTCCCTGCAATTTTCACCAATGTTCACTGAGCATTAGCAACGGGGAGGAGAGGCAGGACAAGAACCGTGCGCTACTAATTCCTGTAGTCAAGGTTCGTTTTCCTGTCCGTTTCTTTCTCATTTTTTGAAATAAGAAAGCTTGCAATTGCTCGTTTCCGTTCCGCGTGCGTGATTTATAACACAGTACTGTATGACCTCTTCAAGTGATAGCCCCAGGTCATGCGTTGGCAATTCAGTCCACGTTTGCGCAGTTTAAGACAATCAAAAACGATTCTTGCTGGCGAAAAGCTGATCGCTTATAGTAGCCAAGTTTTCAAAGATATAAAAACCAAAAAAATACTGAACATACAACTGACAGCGCTTTACAAGCTGGTAAAGTTTCATTCAAATCGGATTGTTAGTTTTGCCAAAATAAAATTCTAAAGTTAGAGAAATCCGTAGTTTCCTTTAATTCAGAACTCAGACTAAAGGGTATCTTTATCTTCAGCTTAAAATCCATTAATATTACTCTGAAATGTGTCGGTGCAGTTATAAAATTCACATTTGTGTTGATATTTCCCGTTTCTGAGTTGTATGTTGTTTCAATGTCCAATTGAAATGACTGTCTTTATGCTAAGAAGAAAGGTATTCCCAAGTTAATGGCCCTAAGAACGTCTAAGGAGGTACCTAATTAGAAGACAGAAATGCGAGAGATGTTTTGCTTAACCGTTTCGTTGCTCGAGGCTTTCCATGCAAAAACCAGGTGTTGAAAACACCTGTGCATTTGAAAATGCAGCCGGGTGGGTTTGGAAAAAGGAAAAACAACCTTCTCTTTTTTCTTAAACAAAAAAGCCCAGAATGGGGTCATAGGTCACAGCAATCTGTACTGTGTAATACTACACAGGATGTCTGTAGTGCTAATTTCACGTGAGTAAAACGACGCCATAGGATGACGGATTATTATTAATAACACGATTTGTTTGACGTCGTTTAGTATAGAAAGATAGAAAGATGGATAAATAGATAGGTAGATAGATGGATAAATTGATAGGTAGATAGGCAGATGGTAGGTAGGTAGGTAGATGGACAGATAGGTTAGTAGATAAACAGCTACAGCTACACATGTAGATAGATGGATCAATAGACAGACAGATAGATAGGTAGATACAGAGAAAAGTAGATAGATAGGTAGGAAGATGGTTGGATAAGCAGATAGACGGATAGACAAGTAGATATGTGTATATTTAGTTGGATAGATAGGTAGATAGAGATAGATAGATAAATAACTAAATAGATAGATAGACGGATAAACAGATATAGGTATGTAGATAGATGGATGAATAGATAGACAGAATGATAGATAGGTAGACACACAGAAAAGTAGATAGACAGGTAGAAAGATAGTTGGACAGGCAGATAGATGGATAGACAAGTAGATATATGTATATTTAGTTAGATAGATACGTAGATAGAGATAGATAGATAAATAGATAGATAGATAGGTAGACAGATAGATACATGTATACATAGACCGATATCCATAGTCATACGGATAAACAGATCGATAGTTAGTTAGGTGGATACACAGTTAAATAGGTAGATAGCTACGTAGAGAGATAGTTAAATAGATAGATATATAGATAGATAGTTAGGTAAGTAGATACACGTACACCACCATAGATAGATTAGTATACATAGATAGATGAACAGACAGACAGATAGCTATGTAGAGAGATAGTTAAATTGATAGATGTATAGACAGATAAATAAAACGATAGTTAGGTAAGTAGATACATGTAACACTACATAGATAGATAGCTACGAATAAGACAGACCGAGAGATAACACAAGCTGGAAAACTGGATGGATAAATCAAGAGTAAAAAAGAATCGGTCTCTTGCCCCACACTTTACAACCTCAAAGGGGGGGAAATTACACAATTGTACATAAAATGAGAAATTTGGTAGAGTATTTCACGTGTGGCTGATTTGCGCTGGTTTGTTGACCACGTTACCGTGACTGATATCAGATATAAATCTTCTCGTCCGAAAAAAGGACACGAAAACTCTTTCTCACGTGAAGATAAGAAAAATGAAGACATATCTCGCTGGTTAAATCTTACTTAGTCTAATAAAATTTAACTGTATTCATCAATATCAGGAGAGTAAGTGAATAGTTTGCTAATTGAATGACATGTTTCCGTTTAAATGATTTAAGAGGAGCTGGCAACGCTGCGAGTCATTCTCTAATATCCTAGCCTGGCAAGATGCTTGCCTCGCGCCCGCGACGTCGTCTGCTTGAATTCTGCCGTAAGCTCAACATGGGAACAAACGGTAGGGAGATCTCTTAACATTGTAGCAGACGAATCGAGACGAACTCGTGCAAGCCAAGGAGGTTCAATAGACGTCATTTACACGTGGACGACCGACCTCAAGGCGGGTAATAAAAATATTTCCCCCAACTATTTGGCCTCTTCCCAATTAAGACTTCATTTATACTAGGATCTCTGAAAGCAGCCCCCCCCCTCCCGCACGTGGGGGGATGCAGCCCTTTATAGAAACATATAACAAGTGGCCGACGACCTCAGCTAGTGACCGTTTGTCTCCTTTTGACAAATTATCTTTGCAATTGCACATGGGTTTATACAAACTTAATTATAGTAAGGTCCGATGTCAGCAAAATTAAAAATTGTACGAACATACGAATGACTCGAGAATTAATCATTCGCTGAAGACCAATTTAAATAATAGAATATTACAGCGCGTTAAAATATACTATGCCAAATGTGATATTCATAACTCTTAACAATTCTGATATTGTCATGATAACCCCGGGTTCAAACAAACAAAGAAACGACAGAGCAAAAGGCTTACTCTGGTGCTTAACAATAAAAAAGTAGATGAAGACATCTCGTATCATCATAACTCCTGCTGTATGAAAAACAGTCTAGATGACCTAGGCTTAAAAGATGAGACTCTTAATAGGATGGTCTAGTTTAAACTTGGTTTGAATACAAAAGCATTGAATACCTCTACCAATATGGCCGCTATTCGACGTACAGCAGTACGCGTCACAGCAGCTATTGCCTGAGGCACTGCTAAGCTCCGCCTCTGGAGGTTTCCTTTACGTATGAGGTTATAGCCTCGGGCATTTTGAACTCCGCTCCTGGAGGTTTTACAGACGAACCTTGAAGAATTACTCTGTCTAGCATATATCTACTTCGATTGAACACCTCTATCAATATGGCCGCTACTTGACTTCGACCTACAGCAGAACGTCACAGCAGTTAGACCCTGAGGCGTTGCTAAGCTCCGCCTGTGGAGGTTTTCCTACCGATAAAAGGTTTTTAAAAAGGCTAGCCTCGGGCGTTCTTAAACCCCACCCCTGGAGGTTTTCCATGCTAAGCTTAAGGAGTTCCTATATAGCCTCAGCGTAAAGCTAAGCTTCACCTCCAGACGTTTCCTATACTAAGATAATAGCCTCGGACAATCTTAAGCTCCGCCCCAGAGAGGTTTTCTATGCTCAGCTCAAGGAGTTACTTTAGAGCCTCAGGGTAAAGCTAAGCCCCGCCTCCGAGGGTTTTCTAACACCAACCTTAGGGTTTCAATCCTCAATCTCTCGTATGTAGCCTCGTATGTAGGCCTGGGTTTACGGATTTACGAACTGCTAAAGGTTAGCGAGAACGCGTTTAATTTCAATTGCGTTTCACTTATCGGCGAGTTAACCCTGCAAAAACTGTGCTTAACGCACATCGTTTTGTTGTTTTTTTCAAGGAATCTCATCCAAGACAATTAAAGAAACGCAGTTCCTTTGTTGACAGTAAGAAATGCTCATAATAGAAGAACAAAGAACTTGCACATACCGACAACGCATTTTTTCCAGAACAGTAAACAAGTGTACCTTGAATTTTAAAAAGAAAGCAGGTTTTCCCATAAATGCTTCGACGAATAAGTTTCGCAAGACAAATGGAGATATACGAAACCTTAGAAACAAATTATGGGATTGATAGCCTTTATGGGAGTGGAGCAACTACGGAACAAAGGAAACAAACAAACAGAGGAACAAACAACCAAAAGAGGATGATGCTTTAAAGGGCAAAGAGTAAGTAAAATAACTGATTAAAAAAAATAAAATGGTAAATAAAGGAAGAAACACGGAGAAGCCAGCAAACAACCAATCAGACTGGCTATCTGGTAGACAACTAAATGGGTAACCAAACAACATTGTGAAGAAACAACCAAACAGGTATAAACCAATTACCGGTCTGACTTGGTCTTTAACGACGAACAAGCATATCGGCTAATAAAATAACCAAGGAACAAACGATATTCTAAGCAAACAAAAGACAAAACAAGAAGGATAAGTAAACAAACAAAGAATCAAAGAAACAGAGAACCAAACACACTAGTCCAAGCTAACAAGCTATCGCAAAAACAAGCCGCAGTAACAGCAGTGATGTACCAAACCAAACAGATCAGTGAACAAGCAAACAAACAAACCGACAAACAAACAAATGAACAAACAAACAAAAAATCCTAGCGAGCACACTATCGCCAAAACAAGCCACAAGACCAACAGTGATGTACCAAACCAAACAGATCCAAGAACAAACAAAACAACCAACAGCGATGAATCAAACCAAACAGATGAGTGAACAAACAAGCAAACCGACAAACAAACAAACAAATGAACAAACAAACAACAAATCCTAGCAAGCAAACTATCGCAAAAACAAGCCACAAGACCAACAGCGATGAATCAAACTAAACAGATCAGAGAACAAACAAAGAAACACTCAAGGAAAACTAGCGACCCGATTGCAAACAGCAAAACAGTAGCGCCACCAAATCAGCGAGTCAATATAAAAACAAACAACCACCCATTTGGACTTAAAGAATGCAAATAACTGTAATGACAGCGAAGCCCGATAGTCTGGCGCGGGTAACAGTCACGATAAGAAGTCTTGACAATGACCGCTTAAGGGGATTTGAAATCTGTAATCGTCCCTTAATGTTTCGGTGGTCTCGTCCCTAATGGGCCTGTTTGGTCAACCTCAACAACCTGCCTTTATTAGCCACTTATACTTCTTCAAAAGGAAAAACGAAATTATCGGAATTATCTTTCATAACTTTAAACCAGATGTCTGCTATTTGCCACAATATAGTGAAACAAACGCGTATACTTTAGAGTCACGACCAATTTTTCATCCGCAGAGAGATATTGTCTTGTATTTTCTAATTAAGAACTGCCTCATTAACATTCATGTCACTTACCGGTGTTTTCAGTTCGACTGTAACAGTCAAAACGCTGTAATGAGTTTCGGATAGAAATCAAGTTGGTCTGTAAGCGTAAGGCAGTTTGAGTGTCGTCTGCTGCAGTTTACAGCGTTGCCACATATTTCAAATTCAAAATCCATGCGCTATTAACATCTTTCATATGATCGATTAACATGATTCGCGTTTTAACATAATACTTAATACCTTTTAACATAGTTTACTGAGATATAGTTGGGCAGTAACAGTCAACACACTGTAATCACTGAATTTAGAATAGAAATCAAATCGGTCTGTAAACGTAAGACAGTTTGAGTATCGTCTGCTGTAGTTTACAGCGTTGCCACATATTTCAAATTCAGAATCCGTGCGCAGTTTAAATATTTCATATAACCAATTAACATAATTTACATATTACTATAATATTTAATATCTTTTAATACAATACTGATTTGTAGTTGGACTGTAACAGTCAACACACTGTAATCACTGAATTTGGAATAGGAATCAAATCGGTCTGTAAGCGTAAGGCAATTTGATTGACGTCTGCTGCAGTTTACAGCGTTGCCACGTATTTCAAATTCAAAATCTGTGCGCAATTAATATCTTTCATAACATAACTTACCAATTACTATAATATTTAATATCTTTTAACATGATACTGATTTGTAGTTGGACTGTAACAGTCAACACACTGTAATCACTGAATTGGAACAGAAATCAAATCGGTCTGTAAGCGTAAGGCAATTTGACTGACGTCTGCTGCAGTTTACAGCGTTGTCACATATTTCAAATTCAAAAACCGCGCGCCGGTAGTATCTTTCACGGGTTAGCTATTACGTAACGGTGAGTCTGACTGAATCAACGAACAATTAGAGCAGAAAAGTGATGAAAACATCACAGATTGTCGTCGTCGACAGGCGAACAAGAATCCCCGGAGGGACAAAAAGAAACTGAGAGAGAAAAAGGGCGTTGTTCCTTTTTCACTTCCCATGCAAGATGACGAAAACATTAACTTTTGTCCGTCTCTGGAATGTGTGTCTTCCCTATTCTTTTACCTAAACGTTATCCTATACATCTGAGTTATTATTATTAACTGAAAGTTATATAGATCTGCTAATTAAAGTCAATTCAACTAGGCAGATATGTTAATATACAAGTGATGCAATAATAACCAGCACCATTAATCACCATAACAATTAATCATAGTTAATTAATTCATGAACCAAAATGACGGGTAATTTTTACGATGGAAACTGTCTATCTGTTTACCATTATCTTGAATCGTTGTTTTGGAGAATAAACTGTTTATGGAGGGTGAAAAAAATAAATCTGCCGATGGTGTGGATTGTAAGAGAACCATCTGGTGTGTTTTTCCCACGGCGGTGGGGACCTGTTTCCCCTGCAGAATCACCGAAAACGGGGGTGGAGTTGAAGGTCTCTGGGTTAACTAGCAGGTCGATTCACCCCTCTGCCGTCTCGTAAATAAATTCACCCCCTCTTTTTTTAAACCCTCACACAGCGGATTGGTTCGCCCTTCTGAAAAGATTCTCGACACCTGCTACACAAGACGGAGTGAGGAATTCAACCACAAGGCCAACCATGTTGAGTCGAATCGACTTTAAGTTGGCTTTGATTCGACTTGATATTGGATATTGATATCGAGATTGATATTAAACTTGATTGGTTTCAGATATACAAAAAGCGCCGATTCGACTCGACGCGAATCTAACCAAGATATGAATAGTAAAGGAAGGTTGAGTTGACTTGTGATTCCAGAGGACGTGAAAGTTGAATTGGAAATCAACGCGGCGCATTTGAGTACGGAATCAAGTCGACTTTTTGTGTTCGACTCGATTTCAGTGTTGCGAAATCGAACCAACTGAGAATTCGACCCACTCAAGTCGACTTTGAATGCGACTTTCACTTCGACCGCCGGATTATTCAATTCGATACTACAGGGTCGCGCATGGGTGAAATCAACTCAACATTGAAGTCCAGTTTACAGTCGACTTTAAACTCGATTAAGGGGTTTTCAACTCGTCTATAGAGTCGTTTCATGACTGAAATCAACCTAACTTTAACCAGATGTTGACTCAACTCGATAAGGCACAATGTGCGACTTTGAACTCGACTTTGATATCGGCTTTGAAATCGAACCGAGCTAAGAAGACTCAAGTCGATTTTCAAAAGGTCAAACCAGTAGTGTTGACCAATTCTCTTATAACTCAACATTATGCAAGACGACTTTAAACTCAACTACGAAATCGTCTTTCAAGTCGACTAAGCGGGGCATCTCCAAATCGATCTACAATCAATTCAAATCGATTTCACAACTTGACTTTGTCAAAGGTCTCGATTCTGATCGCGATTTGGCCTAATATCTCAACTCGAGTTCAACTCGACTGTATAAAAACTCAACCCGTTCAACAAGCGCGGCACAAAACTAGATACAATCAACTCTAAATTTCCAACTTCTGTTAACTAGTATACTTGAACGTCTATAAACATCTTATCGCATTAAGTTAATTTTAAAACCATACACGATGTAACTGTTCTCATTGGAGGAAAGAGGCAGTAAGTAATGCGTGAATTGTTTTGATGTGTGAATTGCAATAAGCCGAGTACGAAGCTGGAGGCGCTGCATAAACAGTCGTTACAGTCCAAAGAAGAGAGAGAGAGAAGGAAAAAAGTCAACTGTAATGTTTGATAATTGCAATAAATTGCTATGTAAAGCGACAAGACGTAAATTATGGACTCGAAATGCCATTCACGCTTTCGTTTTACTCATAGTCGTCTTTTTTATTTGGCTTTGTGGTATCACACGTTAGTTAATAAAAATTAACTTTACAGTGATAATCTTAATTATAATTACTATAATGTGATAGTGATATTTGACAAATACGTACTTCCAGAAGGTGCTTGAGCCCGGAGTCTCTGGAACAAGGCCAAGTGTAGGGAATCGATGTACTTGATGGCTTCTTCGATCACCTGCACCTGGAACACGACACAAATGTTGTAGTAACTAAAAAATGTCGGAAATTTAAAATTAGACCAGTAGTCGCTTAATAAACCGATTCGGAATTGATTAGTAAATTGAAATTATTGATAAACTAGCTTTTGCCCTCGATAACAAAACAGCAGGGCTTTGTTTTATGACGCAATTTTATTCCCTAATCTGTAAACGCATAAAAAACCAGATTGCGTTAAATACGTTATCCGTGTAAAGTTTAATGAATGAGAAATTAATTATAAAAATTGGGAAATTATAAACTAAATGGTCATGACAACATATTATTTAAAAGTAGTTCAAACTATTAGTAGGAACTAGCTGTTTTTTAAATAAATAATTAACCGAAGAAGATATGTTAGCAAAACCGTAGTTTATTTGTTTAATTAATTAATTAATTAATCAATTAAATAAACAAATAAATAGACACATAAATAAATAAATAAATAAATTAACAAATAAATAATTAAATAAATAGATAGATAAATAAATAAATACCTTTGTCACTTGCGGTTGCTTAGCAACGGCCGGTACCATGAGGCGCAGCTTCTCGTACTCTTCGCGCGTGATGAGTTGACGACGCGTCCTGCGAGCGCGCCGGAACGCCGAGAAGCTGGAGACGCGCTGCTGCTGCTGCTGCTGCTGCACCCGGATCCGGCGACCCTGCAGCAGCTGCTGCTGTCTTCTCCGCTTCTCCAGCGCTTTCACTTTCTTCGCTTCACTGCTGCACATTACGTTCGATTCTAACGATTGGTTTGGAAGCTGCTGGGTTTTCAGGCCGGGCTGCTGAACGCTGCTCTCGACAGCGACGCTCAGACTGACACTGGTTGGGTTTGAGCACACGGTTAACAGGTTGCCTTCCTCCCCTCAGAGGAGTCGAGTAGATTTGCCCGCAGGCGATTTGGTCCGTGACAGAGGTCGCTCTCTTCAGTTCTGGCGATGGAATGACCAGCTGGTTGAATCCTCAGTTGTTTCATGGGTTAATTCAGTAGCGAATTAAGACTTAAGTTGAGATTTCAGTTTAATAGAGTATGATTCAAGTGTCTGGTTAGCGTAATAATGATTCTATAAGCGTTTAGTTAAATTAATTTGATGGAGGTTAACTAGTATATGGGTTAGATTCTTGGTTAACTCATTGGTTGATTATAATTAAAGCTTAATTCTAATTTGATCAAATATGATTCAAGTAGTTGATTCTTAAGCGTAATATACATTCCAGCTTCTAATTAAGCTAACTTTAATTTTTATTTAATTTCAATTAACTTAAAAGGCTTTTTCAGAGTTTGTATGGGTGGTTACACTTCAAAGATAACGCGACATTAATTAAATATTATAATTAGTCTAATGTAAACCGAACTTGATTGATTTCTTCACAGAGACTATGTAAATTGAATTCATTTAAAATTAATGTTAATCAACGATGGAATTTTTATGAAACACGCGTGAATCAACAGAGACAGATTTGATTCCGATATTTTTAACACAGGGGATAGAAATCATTCTTTGTCAAACATTAAAGCGTGAAAGATTCATTGTTGTAATCTCTTTTCACCGAGTAATACAATCAAGCGCACATTAATCAGCAGTTTCTCTGTCCATCTGAATTTATGAGAGAAGAAAAGACGTCGAGGGATGTAATTAATTGCAAGATTGTCTGCTTCGTAAGAGTTCAAGGTTAAACGGATCCCATTAAAACAACAGAACTGACAAATAACGTTAATCATACATTTATACAATTTTATTAATTGATTTCAGTCAGAGTGTAGGCCGATATGTGGATATCGATTCGAATATGTTGACGTATCGATAAGGGTTTTGGATATCGATAGGAATATCGTATCGTTAGTATCGATACTAGTTTTTGTTCGATAGGACTGTTTGACATTTCGATATCGAAATATCGATGCTATTTGTTTTGATATATAATAGATAAGGAATTTGAATATCGATAAGGAAATCGATATCGATTTTAATGTCGTATGGTTAATATCGACATATAGTTTTACAAGATAGGCATATCGATATCGATATCGGAATATCGATACTATCTGATCTTGGTGTGTCACAAATAACAAGCTTGAAAAGTCGATGTCGATCTAAATGTCGTATCGTTAATATCAACATTAGTTTTGTTCGATACATCGATATCGATATCGGAATATCGGTGCTCTATTTGCTCTTGATACATCGTAGATAAGAAATTTGAGTATCGATACGGAAATCGATATCGTTTTTGATGTCGTATCGTTAAAATCGGCATTAGTTTTACTCAATAGGTATATCGATGTCTATATCGGAATATCGATGCTGTTTGAACTTGATGTATCATAAATAGCAAATCCGAGTATTGATAAGGAAATCGATATCGATCTAAATATCGCACCGTTAAAATCGACATTAGTTTTCCTCGATAGCAACGCTTGACATATCGATATCGGTATCAAAATATCGGTGCTACTTGGTCATGCACTGAATATCGACAAGGAAATCCAATAAAATTATTCAATCACGAAGATTGTATTATTGACACATAACCGCGGGCTAATGCGTTTAAATTCAAAAACCGCCCGAGGGCAACTGAGAAGCCAGGAAACAACCCAAGTCGAAAGATTCAATAACAGCTGATGACAGTTATGAAGATGACATTACTGATTTCTAAAAAAACGGAATAATGGGTGGACATTCAAGAAACCGCCCGAGGGCAATTGAGAAGCCAGGAAAAGGCCAAGTCCAAAATTCAGTATGACGGCTGGGAAAACAGCCACTGGGGTACGAAAGATGACCATCTGGTTTGAGAAAAAATCTACATGTGTGTGTGTGTGTGTGTTCTCGGCCGTTGTAATACAAGCGCACAAATCTGTCGACGGTTCTTGGCATCTCGTAAAACATGTGCCCCAGGGGCGCAGGGGTAGGCGGGGGGGGAGGGAGGGGGGAGGGGCTGAATAGGACGCAACAACTCTCTATCCACCCGGCCCCTTGTGAGTAATCAACACTCAAACCACAGTGACAGCTTACGATAGGCTGTCGTGTCATAATCAACGACTAGACTTGGATGTAACTGATACACTTGCTATGCGTCCTATTAACGATCGAACCCAAGTTAGTCAGTGTGATATCAACTTGATGTCGTGTCGATATGATGAAGTCTGCTGGGTGATAATATCAACGAATAGACCAATATTAGACGTCTTATCCTAAGAGTATGAACGTACTAACAAACTTGATATGTCTATCAACGATCGAACTTTTAAGTTATTCAGTGTGATATCAACTTGATGTCGTGTCGACATGATGAAGTCTGCTGGGTGATAATATCAACGAATAGATTAATATAAGACGTATTAACCTAAGATTATGAATGTAACTGATAAACTTCCTATGTCTATTAATGATTGAACTATACGTAATGGGATATCAACATGACGTTCCGACTATATCAAGTCAGTATCACGTCGAATAGACAATGTTAGACATGCTGTCATCAGTATATGAATGTACTTGATAAACCTACTAATTAAAGTAATGACCTAATTTAACTTTCGTAAAACGGCATCAACATATGTTGTCGAAATGATGAGCTCTGAGTGATAATATCAAATCATTATCATGTCAAAGGGAGAATATTAGGCGCACTATCATCTAAGCGTCCTGCTGTGTATCATAACAATCCAGCATTCAGCAACATTAACATGTTGTCGAAATGATGAAATCTGATTGATAGTATCTAGTCATTGTCAGGTCGAGTAGGTTAAATGGTCAAACATAAGTTTCTTGATATTATTAATGATAATTTCACAAAACTTGTGCTCCTTGCATGTGGTTAACAACAGCGGCTCTTCATTATGTTTCGACGTTTTGACACTGGTCAACTGACATTATAATGTCATTATAATATCAAGTCATTATCATGTTGAACGGACATGAAATTACGGAGATACCAGACTTGGCAACATGAGACAGTGAATGGTTTGATATATTTGCTTGTCACGGTTATATCAAACTTAATTGAGTCGATATGATATCGTCATGATATTATCATGAACACGCCATACGGCACTTGCATACAGAATCAGTACGATATCGATATTTAAGGGAATCGCGTGTCGTTGAACTTTAACGCGCGATACCGAGTGGTATTGTCATGATATTATCAAGTCATTATCATGTTAAACACGGAAAATATTAAAGCTATTATTATCCGAGTATGATTATAGAGATATATACACGTGCTACGAAGTGATCTCGTAAATCTAAAGATAAGTCAATATGATATTATCATGATAATATCATTAGATTCGCAGGTCCTTATCACGTTTTAGTCAACTGAACTTCTCTGGACTGATTGTCTAATGATACTGTCATGATAATATCACAAAACTGAAATGTTATTGTCATATCGTTTTGACGACTATAACGATAATCGACATCTCAGCACTATCACGAAACTACGACATCTCAATAACATCAAATTGTCTATTATTACATTTAATCTACTGATATCAATTAATTTAATTGATTCCAACAAGTTGTAGTTGACATTAATAACCTCGACAACATGTGCCATCCGTTATTTTTTTCGGTCAGCAACCAGATCTGCTTGTATTGTATTACTTGTCGAAAACTCGTTTTCCAGATGGATTTTCTCCCTCCCTTTTCAGTTTCTACTTCGTTTTTCTTTCCTTTTACCCTCTTGCAAGAACAAGCGTTAGATTTCCACGCTCTCCACCAAGTTCCACAGGTTCCACCGTGTGAAACACTCAAGTTCCACCGGTTTTTTTTCCACATTCAAGTGTAGTAGCTTGTTCTGCAAACCTGAATAGGTCGATTATGTTAATTAGCTGCGTGAACAGTAGCGCTAACTAATCTTCTCTTCCTCCTTCTCTCTTTGTGGGTCCTTTTACTACTCCTGTGGCTACCATCTGGCTACTGTAAAACCACCGAGTAATTATTTGCCCATGTCTTTTTAAGCTACTCGAGCAAAGTAGCAACAATGTTTTTTCTTTGTCAAAACTCTTCAACATGCACAAGGACCCACACACGCCCCGCTGTGCTCTTCAATCACCGCACTCTGTCTGCGCTAATGACAATCGTAATTTGTTTTGTTAAAAAAATTATTCTAATTAGAAATTTTAACCGAGGCGCGCTAATAGGGAGAGCCTAAATTACTATACATGACAAAATCTTACGTTTTCAGTCTTTAATTTCAAATGTAATTTATTTAAAATAATAGTTAATGGGATAGACTATATTGTAATTAGTTTTTTAATTTTTTTTTAAGGTTATAGAATATAGTTATAAGGGTTATCTAGCGCAATACCATTATAAGCCATGTATTCCACAATAGAGGAATGGACTCAACCGGGGTTACAGCAAGAGCAGACTATTCTACCTCAGGTATAGGGAAGCAAAACGCGTCGCATCAGTCCTAGTTGCACTGTTCAGCTCTCAGCAGCCGTCGATTTCATTAAACCTGTGAGAAAAAGAAATTCAGGATATTTTGATATTAAATTATTTAACATTGTTTAAAAATTAACTTGATTGGTTTAATTTATCAGTCAAAGTCTTAACAAAATGCCCAATATGTTAATATAATGTAAATAAACGCGTAATTATTATTTTTTAAAAAAAATTACGGCTGCATGCAGAGCCTGGTCGAGGTCGTCGATCAAATCTTGCGCAGCTTCCAGACCGACGGAAATGCGGATCAGGTTATCACCGATTCCCAGGAGTTGGCGATCCTCCGGACTGACCGAAGCGTGCGTCATCAGAGCCCTACAGAATGAATAAATTTTTTTACAATAATTAGTGTCAACACAAATTAATCAATTTCAAAATTTTAGCACCTTTTTGTAATTTTGATTAATTTTGAAAATTTATTTTTTAAAATCTGGTCGATCTATTCATTCGTTATATAACTTTATCGGTTTTAACTTTATGTCTATATCAAATTTCGATGATTGAAGATCAAATTTGTATTCAAATTAATTTAATTTGTAATCTGTTATTGACTAAATCTTGTTTCTTGAAACAAAGAATCGACTTACGGCAATTCCGCCAGACTCTCGTAACCGCCAAGACTTTCGGCCAGGGTGAACACCTTGAGAGCCTTGAAGAACTTGCGCGACTCTTCCAGGCCTCCCTTGATGTAGAAAGACAACATTCCGCTGTGGCCGTAGCACTGGCGCTTGGCCAGCTCGTGCTGCGGATGCGATGGAAGCCCTTTTCAAAAAAATACGAAACGTTAAATTTTTTTAATAACCAAATCATCAATAAATTCCGACTGAAATAGTCAATTCTTTTTTTTTTCTTTCATTATACTTTAATCGAGATTTTCAAGAGTAGTAGGGCAAATAAACTACCGGGATGGATAACGCGTTCAACGCAGGCATGGTTCTCCAGGAACCGAGCAACAGCCAATCCACTCTCCATGTGCTGCTGCATACGCAGGTGGAGAGTCTTCAGACTGCGGTTGACTAGGTAGCAGTCAAACGGCGAAGGTACCGGTCCAATAGCTGTATTCAAAATACACGTTTATTAAGTAGATCATTCAACACGTACAACTTGATGCTTCTTAACAGTAGTAACTTACTCATCGCTAATTCAAGACTGAATAGACTAACGAGTTTCATTACGATGAGAATTTAATAATAACAATAATAACACTAATGTTATAATACATAGATGATATTGAGGTAAATAAATTTGAATTTAACGATCAACTTGTAAAAGACTAAATAGATAACTAATTCTATTTCAAGTTTCTATCTATCTATCCATCTATCCATCTATTTATCTATCTATCTATCTATCTATCTAGCTGACTATCTATCTATCTAGCGATCTGTATATCTATCTTATGAACTGGTTAAAGTGATACCGTTTTGGAGGAAACGGAGCCGAGTGTGCAGATCTTCACTGCTCGTCATTGCAGCTCCCATGATGACGTCACTATGGCCGTTCATGTACTTGGTCAGGGAATGCAGGACAATATCGGCTCCCAATTCCAACGGTCTCTACGCAGCCAAATAGAAACGACACAATTAAATTAATAAAATTCTTACAGTAATTTCGGCTAAAGATAAACAAATAAGTACAACTACAACCTGGAAGTAGGAGGACAGGAAGGTGTTGTCCACGACAAGGAAGATGTCGTTTCTCTTATGAACGATCTCGGCCACTTTGGCGATGTCGACGAGCTTCAGAGTCGGATTGGTAGGAGTTTCAATCCAGACCATCTATAACATGATAATCAATATTACATTACTACGATCAAATCACTATCACCTGCACGTAATTCCAAATAAATATTCATAAGAAAATCATACAAAAGTAGAGATGGATTTTTAAAAAAATACCTTGGTATTTTCTTGAATAGCTCTCTCCACGTTCTCAGGGTCAGTAGCATCGACGAACGTGGTTTTAATATTCATGCGATCAACCACACGCCTGAAATAGCGATTGGTTCCTCCATACAGATCGTCCATTGAAATGATATGATCGCCGGAATTCAATAAGTGCGTGACTGCCGTGGTGGCGGCCAAACCCGAGGCAAAAGCCAAACCTACGTAATTCAATTATAAACTTCACCAAATGGCCCAGGAAACAGAAAAAACAGCCTATGTTTTAATAGTCTATAATATGATTGTACGGATTAACTACTAGATTCAAGGTATACCGTATTTGGCTCCCTCCAAGGACGCGAGAACCTCTTCGAGAACCTGGCGTGTCGGGTTGCCGCTCCGTCCATACTCGAAAGCCTGATTATGAAAAACACTAACGAGATTAGAACTTGTGAATCTGGACATGAGATATCAGTCATGCCTTGAATTCGGCAGGCCCATCTTGCTGAAACGTAGTCGACAGCGAGATTGGAGGAACGACGGCTCTCGACTCCCACTGCTTCGGGTCCTGGCCGACGTGGATCGCCCGCGTGGCGAAGCTCGGGTCCTGTTCCTTGAAACCGTGCGAAGACATCGTTAGCTGTTACTCGCACCTAGAAATTACAATTAACGTTTTTTGAAATAACAGCACCCACAAATCGTAAAATTGAAGTTACATCTTAACTAAAAGGAGTCTTGAACAATACTGCAAGTGTAATCTGATTAGCTCAACAAAAGTCTCAGTCAGAAGAAGGTGGGTGTTTCTTGGGGATATTTCACAATACGCTATTTGTGTGGAAATGGGAAGAATATGTTCGCTTTCATACCTAGGGCCTGCCGCAGAGGAGAATGTACAACGTAAAGTTGGTAACTGGCCTTTTTAACAGCTTTCACAACACACGTGTGATGTGGCCCCGGGCTTGAAAACTTACAGAAACAGGAAGCGGGACACCCCCTAGAAGTGCGGGGCTGCGTATTGTGTAGTAACAGCAACAGAAACGAGGCACAACGTGTTTTTTCAAGGTTTCTCCCAGTTCCAAGTTGTCACGTTTTCAGCCATACGATATTCTAGTGTAAACAGCGCCACCTAGCGGGCATTTCCAGAACTTGTGCTAATTCTAGCGGCCATTTTTCAAACTTAAACCAATCTTCTGATATAATTAAGTTAGTAAAACAGATAAGAGAGTTTATGAAATTAAGTAAAGTGCAATTAGTTTTGAAAAACTAACTGACCGTGGCTTTCTTTAGGCGCGGTGAGATAAACCACACAAGTTGTTGTTTACCCGTTTATCTCGACAGAAAATGTTTACAACGCGGTAAAAATGCAGGAGACGATAATAGAGATAAAACGGAGCCGCATGAAGTAGTTCATTCGAAAATACAAGATAAAAATTATACCGACCGGGCCGTTACACAGTAATATTAACGTCCCTGATTAGCATCAACTTAAACTACTTGTAAAATAGAAGTCAATTGTTATTTAAAGTACTTACCGTGCGGCTGTAGTCGCAGTAATGAAATCTACCTTCAGTGAATTAGCGAAAGACGTCTGGTGGGTTGGCTTATCGATGCGAGCTGTTCAAGATGAACTGCAGTATGCCACGTAGTCGATTTTAAATTTGCTGGTTTGGTTCATTAGAGACTTCACTTTGAGAGTGTGCGTTATCAAGAATCGCTCATGCATTTTCAGTTGGAAACGACCTATAAGAAGCCGTTAAGGAGAATCGAGCACGATAAGGATGCGCTATCGATTTCCCCGTCAGCACTTTGATCAAATTAAAGAGGTGCGGAATCGATACTATAAAGTCGCGCTAAATTTGAATCTCCATTGAAATAGAGCCATTTGCGGAGGGTTTTAGGGCATCGTGTTGCATTCACTGCGGTCATAAATATCTCTTCTGCTGGCATAACGAGCCTGAATCTTTCTCCTCCCCTCAAATCACGAGAAAAAATCGGCATAATTTTCAAATATCACCTTGTAACACATTGAATAGATTCCCGCCATAATTCAAATTTGTTTTATTTTGATTTGTTTATTGTTTTTTTTTTCTCGACCGAGGAAGTAAAACGTCCGTCGTTTGCGGGTGTGGCAAAGTGGCAAGTCTGATATTTACCCCCGAGTCCCTTTCTGCTGCGCGACAGTAGTAAATGCCATGTCATCAGTGGCGCTCATCTCAAAATGTCACAATCTGTCGCGGTGTCACTCGTCTCGTGATTCCGGTTACGTCTTGCTTTATTCTAAGAGCGCACTTCATCTTTCTATTTTCTGTCTTCTTTTCAACGCGGGAATAGTTAGATGGATGGATAGATAGATAGATAGATAGATAGATAGATAGATAGATAGGATAGGATAGATGGATAGATGAATAGATGGATAGATGGATAGATGGATAGATGGATAGATGGATAGGTGGATAGATAGAAAGATAGATAGATGGATATAGATAGACAGATATATAGATAGGTTGATAATAGATACGTAGATAAATGACAGAGAGATGGATGGGTGGATGGATAGATAGCGAGACGTATAGAACGGCTTAGAGATGAATGGGTGGGATGGATAGACATGTAGATATATAGATGCATAGAAAGGTAGTTAGATGAATAGTTTGATAGATAGTAAGATAGTTAGGTACGTGGGTGGATAAATAGATAGATAGATAGATAGATAAATAAATAGATAGATAGATCGACAGATAGATAGATATATAGATAGATAGGTAGATAAGATAGATAGATAAATGGATACATAGATAAATAGATGATTATATAGATAGAGTGATAATAGATATGTATGTAGATATACAGACAGAGAGATGGATGGGTGGATGGGTAGGTATATAGACATATAGATAGATAGACGGACAGATAGATGGATGGATGGGATCGATAAACGTGTAGATAGACACATAGACAGGCTAGTAAATACATAGACAGATAGACAATTAAGTGGATAGTTAGAATAGATAAATAAATCGATAGACAGATGGTTAGAGAGATAGGTAGATAGATAGATAGATAGACAGTTCATTCTACTTGTGGAATCTGATGGGAAAGACTGCTTTATAACGTGTGACAAGGGAAAGAAGATGCCTTTTTCTCGTGCCTGGTTTTTTGCATTTCAAAAGCCGAGATAGATAGGCGAGTTTTCTTTTGTACACCAAAGAGAGGAGGAATGGGTGATTTTTATTGGAGTATAGAGAGAGGAAGTCGGGACTGTGTGAAGGGATCTATTTTTAGCCTTCTTCTGCGTTCCAGTCTCGACTGCCTCTTCTCCAAGGAGAGAACGAAAGGGTCCGCAGCCAAAACATTCACTTTTAGAACACCGTTTGTCCTGAACGACCGAAAAACAATAACACTTTGAGTGAAACAAACAAACTTTGAGATTCTTGGGCGCCTCAATTACTCTTCTCCGGCCAATTCTTAAGATCTTCAAAGAAAGTTGACTCGTGTTTCTGCTACCAAGTAACACTGCTTGTAAGGAATCATCAGAGATTCATTGAAGAATCGCAGTGAAACCTGGGATTCTATGGATTCTTATCATTCTAAGATTCTTGGTATTGGTATCCTTAAGAATCCCATATTAAGGTGGGAATCTACAAGAATCGCACGGATCGACTTCATTCGTTAACATTCTCTGCAACTGTGAATCAGAGTTTCAGATTCAAGAATCTCGTGAAAGACATATGATTCTTGTCCACGATTCGTAAACCACAACGAGATTCACGATTCTTGAGATTGAGTCATGTCTTCACAACTTATTCTCAAGTAAAATGCGTATGAATCGTTAGAGAGTTAAGTGATAGACATGATTCTTGGATTCCTTGAGCGTCACGTTAACACGATTTGGTTTTTAAGAATGAATCATTTAATCAAACCTTAAACTTGATTTCCAGCACGATTCTTAAAACTGGACGGTTGCCAGCTCTTTGAGCCCAATAAGGGAATCCTTGAGGAAAATCAAGAATGATGAGTGCAGCGTTAGAAAGTCATAAAAGAATCATCTGGGAGCAATTCAATGAGTCATAAAAGTCTTGAAAAAGAATCTTAAAAAGAGAGGATTCTGCTCAAGTGTCTCCATTAGCGTCATAATTTGGTAAGTTTGGTGAAAAACGACTTTTACGGTTTAGAATCTCTTCTGCGTTTTCATTCAACATTTTATTTTGACGAAACTAACAAACCGATTTACACGAAACTTGAGCGGTACGTTGTACACTTGTACACCTACACTGGGAATTTTTTGGATTGCTATATCTTTACATACGTTGAAGTTATAAGCAAATAACTCTTACACTTTTAAAGTTAGAGCAACCCAAAAAATACTGGATATAGTCTTAGTCTTACTAAATCCACTCGTTAAGTTTCACTGAAGTCGGTTTGTTAGTTTCGCTAAAATAAAATCGAAAAAAGTTGCGAATTACTACGATTCTCCGCCATTCAGAACCCTTTCATTCATAAATCGACTTGTACTGACCGTTTCTCAGAAAATGGACATAAAGGGGCTAAACTATCGACTCAAAATCACCAAAAATTTGAAGTTCTATGTCAAATCCATAGGGCAACCGATCTTGGTGAACTTATCTCTTGCTGTACCTTTTTTTTGAAGAGGAACAGGGATACTTGTCGGGGTGAAGTTGATTGCGTATTGCTCCCACAATTTCAAAGTTATAGCAGCCCAAAAAATACTGAGCGTAGAATGAATAACACTTAATGCACTCACAAAGTTTCGTTAAGATCGGTCGGTTAGTTTTGTCTCAAAAAAATCTTAAAAAGATTAGAAAATTAAAATTATCATAAATTCCCGTCATTCAGTACCCCCTTTTATTTGACTCCAGACTGTACTATA
>JAIQCU010001380.1:0-22885 GCA_022114935.1 Leptestheria dahalacensis
ACACCAAAACAACCCAGGCTATAACAAACTATCGACGTGTAGCTTTTATTTTATCTTGAGATAACTTGTGTTAATATTCGGAAGAAGCTCAATGCAGCTTAAAAAATCAAGTAGCTAAAAAAGTAACGAAAAATATAATTATACCAGATAAATACTGAATGCTGTCTTCGATTCGATTATAATTATTACAACAATTAGTCGAACTGGAGTGATTCCACAAGGAAAGGAGTTCGTCTGCTAGTTTCCCTACTTAATTGCGGCATTGTACAAGCTTTTCTCCTTAACTGTATTAATTAAGTAAAACGATTCAATTACGTGTGAATAAGACTTGCAGTAATGCTGTAAAATATTTTAACTAATACAAAAGAATACTTACGATTAACAATTAACAAAGATAAGTATAAGCTAATAAAGATAATTAAGTAAAGATACTTAGAAAGAATAGTGAATACCAAAATAAGAGTAACTGGTAATTAAATAAGGACAGATAGTATAATTCAATAAAACTACAGAAATTAATTAATTAAATAACCCTTCAATTGTATAATTACACCGACAGAATACTGAACATTATTGCTGCCTTGAATTAAAGTGCAATGTTGCAGTGGCGTGCCGAGGGACTTTCGGGCCCTGGGCAAAATCCCTAATTCTTGGGAGTTGAAGGCCCAGCTAGAGGCCTTTCTGGGCCCCTCGGCCAGCAAAAATGGGCCCCTAGCTCGACCTGGGCCCTGGGCAGCTGCCCCACTTTGCCCTCCCCTTGGCACGCCACTGCAATGTTGCAACAGAACAGTCAAACTGGGAGATTCTACAAGAGAAAGAGTTCGTCCGCTAGTTTCATATTAAACTGCGGCATTGCCAGTTCGGTTCTAACTAATTTTTTAAAGCATGATTTCAACTTAAGCAAATGATTTATTTATTTGTATATTCAAGTTGTTATTAAAAAGTTGCATTGACCTTAAGAATTCATTTACGTGTTGATAAACCACCGTCCCATTTTTATTGTTTTTTTTCGAATCTCTCAGTCTCTCTATCTGTCATCCGACTATTTTTATTTCTCTCTCTCTCTCTCTCTCTTTTTATTATTTTTACTTAATCCCCGCACTTGGCTCTTCCTCTTCTTTCATGTCTGGGATAGTTATAAAATGGACATAAAAACAGACAAGAGAGAATATCTGTCACCGGATTGGTTTCTCTTCTGGGAAAGCAAGATTTATTTTTTCCCTCCAACTACGACGATTATACCGTTTTATTTTAAATTTTTTCCCCCAGTCTATAGACAATCAAAATACAACTCAAATTCTTAAAGTTACCAAGAAATATGTTCATATTTTAATTGAGATTTTTTTTCTGGAACTGTCGGAGATAAAAATTGATCGAGTAATTTTTTTTTCACCAAGTTCTTTAGCTAAACGAAAAAGGCAACTGACCTGTCTTATGAAACTGCTCGACGTATCCGAATAACTCCCATCAGAGTGCTTGTGTTTTTTCTTGGGTTTCAGGGCCCGTGTTTCCTTCCAGATAAAAATTAGGGAGAAAAAAACGCGGTAAATTTAAATATGGCAGAACAATAATTTTGAAGAAAACTCTCAAACGGCTTAAAAACGACGAAACCCTTTAACAGACATTGTTGACACTTGACAATGTTATCCCCCTCTCCCCCCCGAAAAATCGATGTAATAGTCTCGTTAGAAAAAAGAATCATCAATGTGGGTAAACAACATCATTAATTTCCCACACCAATCCTCAAGGGGGAGGAGTTTTTCTTTAAAAAAAAATTGAATCCGCCCACCTCTCAAATTTGCATAGACTCTTCATCATCGTGTATAAGGAAATCGACCCGGCAATTAAGTGACGAATCAATAGACCCACAACCTTAATTGATTCCTTGCAGTAATTATCAACGACAGAGGTGGAGATGCTTTGGGGGGAGGGGGACCAAAAAAAGATAAGGGACCGATTATCGATCCTTTTAATGGCGCCGAGGCCAAAAAATCGATAATTAGAGCTTCTTCCTTTTGCCAACTGTTAACGAGAGGCATACATAACCCTTTAATGGAGACTTTTAATGAAAAGAAAGATACCTGGCGCTGAAAAGCGAAATGAGGCAGAGACAAGTGTGAAGTGACCGTGTTTTCGGAATCAGTTTGCTCGGGTTGCTGCTGAAGCTGCTCCAACTCGGCATCGGCATCAGGATCACTCAATTCACCAGCGGTCGACTCGAAACGACGACTCATTTCGTCGTAGATGTATATCTTTCGGTGGAAACCGATAACTCCTTCACGTCATGGCAGCTCAAGATTCATGAAATCTGATTAAATTTCCAGTATACCAACATCGGTTTCGCAGTATCGAGGCGAAACTCAGAAATCTTCAGATACTGTGCAACTCGTGTCGATCCCGCGACGTGGAAACAGCGAGAAAAACACAGCTGAACATCGATGTAGGTACACCGGAGGTGAGTTTAGCAAAGTCTAGCACGTCGGCGATGTCGATTTCAAAGGTTTTTTTATGAGATTGAAGACACTGGGTTTGAAAAGACGAAAATGCCAGGCCGTGGTGTACGTGTGTGTGGACACTTGTTGATGAAGATTTGCAACGCACAATCGCTTACCAAGAGTCGGTGATGGCCAGAAACATGGCGGTGTTGGTGCAGCGTGTACGTCTGTCCTGTTGGGGTTGGGCTGGAGCCAAAAGGGAAAGCCCCCGCTTCGCTTGTTGGCACATTTCAGGCGCGAGACACTCGACAACATCACCGACCCGGACCCAAAGTATTGATCTTCTTGCACGACGCGACCGGCACGCGCAGATTTACCCACGCGCAGGCGCTAGCCTCTCCATCACCGTAGATCCAGTCGGTCCTTGCTCTCTCGGCTCTAAATGAGGAAAACATATTAATTACCAACAGTTATTAATTACCAGCAATTAATCTTTAATGCCTCTTTTCTTTTTTGGAATCATAAGAGATCTATAAATAGAAATAACAGAGCGAATGAATGAATGAATGACATGGCATAGGGTTCTTTAATTACTTAGTAATATGATTTTAAATATTCTTTATTTGTTACCGAGACATCTGAATTCAATTCATTAATAAAACTGCGCAAATAATTTCTTCTATTATACATTTGGATATTCTTTTACATTACTGTATTAACAATTCCGTTAAATTAACTAGCTATTAAATGATAATTTATCCCTTGTTCGATTGTATTACATCATCCAACTTGATTACAATCAGACCTACATAACAGTTATGTTTATGACTAATAATTTATTGCGTAAAATAAACCTGAATATTCTTCTACATAAAAATATCAATTTTCTGTTTAATTCACTTGTTATGAAATGCTAATTAATCTCTTTTTCGACCGAATAATCAAAATATTACGATTACGATTACGTATTTGTCACTAAACTGTATGTCAATTAACCATAACTATTTATTGTGATTCTTTAATCTGGAATTCGCTTTGGATAATTTATGTTTGCGAGCAAAAGGTATCTTTGTCCTTCGCGTTTTATAGTTTGCACGGAAACGCACGGAAATAATTTTTTTGAGAACAAACCGTACAATAATTCACGCAGCCCCCCTCCCCCCCGCCATTATTTTTTCCTCTCTCCTTTCATAATATTTTTTCTCCAATGCTGATTTGTTGAGAGTAAAGTGCTTTAATTTTTGTAAAGTCATAAAAAGAACCCACCCCCCCATACATAAATGATTTTCTTCGAAATTTTTTCACCAGAGTGTGCATGTTCTTTCTCGTAGAGAAACAAACGTCTAAAGTGCATGAGTTGTGAGAAATCGATTCCTCACAACGCAGATTTGTTTACCGTGGAAAGAGAGGGGGGAGAGAGAGAGAGTAGAAGCCGAGCGTTTGTATGCGTGTTGACTTCTATTCATCACTCTCCGAGAGGCAAAACGTCATATTTCTCGCGCGTATATAGAACATCGACACGGCTATTTAGCTTTTCAAACCTATGTAGTTTTAATGATTTTTTTTTTCTGTTACAGGAACAGTCAGACATCTGAAATGTACCTTTTTGCAAATTAAAGTGATTTAAGTTTATATTACATCGGGGAGTTCAAATTAGATGATTGTGTTGACTTTAACGGGTGTTCTAAAATATATTATGTTTAATCTCGTTAAATTAATTACTCGGAGTTAACATCCAATCAAATTACGGAGTCGATATCGAAATATCGAATCAAATCGAATGGAAAATATCCACACGTCTATTTTACAATTTTTCTTAAATAAAGTTCCTAATTAGTATACACGTCACTGATATTAGTTTCAGAATATTCGGTTTCTGTTCTTTAACAAGATGGAATTGATCTCCAATCAACTTTACATTTCCGTTTATGAAATCAACATTTAAATTGACGAATCAAATCGAATCGAGAATATCGGCCTGGTTATCAAGCTTAATACGTTTATATGGTTCTTAATTAACTAGGATAGATTTACGCAAACATAAATATCTCCATACCTCATTCAACCAACCGTGTTTTACTGTAACCCATTAAATGCTGGTACATTCGACCGTATACTATCTATATTATAAGTTCTACTGTATTTGAAACAATAGTTAACGGTTTATAAGCCACTTCGTAGGAATATCCAACTTGTTTTCTTTTGAATGATAAAGCGAACGTAATTAACGCACCAGTCTTATAAACTTTACGTGAAAGTTGTTATGGGTGGAAGCCTTTTTGGAGAAGTTGCATGTTGCTTTTTGTTGTCGGATTAAGTCTCTCGGAAGTGGAAAGCGGCCGTCTCCTCTTCTCCGAGGCCCTCTCCCCAAGTTTCCTGATGTTGGTGCAGCACAGCCGGGCGATTTTTGGCTCGGGGTCTATCCGCGCTCCTTTGAGAAGTCGTTCGCTGTGTAAGTCATCAAAGGGAGAAAGAAGCCCGGGCTCTTAATAAATCGATCGACCCTGAAACAAACGACTTCATTTATAAAAGTATGGCTGCTATTGTTCCTGTTGAAAAATTAAAAATAAATGTAAAAATGAATAAACTAAACTGAGAATGGAATAACCAAAGTCCACGACAGTAATTAACTGAATTTGTGTTGTTTGTTGAATTAGTTACCTTTGCATTTGATTTCATTTTAATGATTTCAAATATTTACACCTTAAAACAATATATACATTATTAACGAAATATACATTAACTTTGGAATATTAAAGATTATCTATCTAGTCATTTTAACTGGCGATGAAACGATAGTCATGACAATATTATGAATTTGTATTCTTTGTTGAATTACTTCGTTCTACATCTTATTTTTGAAATTCTAGTGCAAATATCTGTTTTTTAAAATTAATTTTATTTGAATGTTATTTTCTACTTTTGTATTTTACTTCCATTTTATTTTATCCCACTCTGAGTTCGATTTGATTTGATCTCGTGCTTTGTTCCTTACGTTCAACGGTCGTCGATTCGTTCTTTTATAGGGTCGTGTTGATCGGCGGCCAAAAATAGTTTGGCTCGGGCAAAACAAGAATTGCCAAGGTGAAGACGAAACATTACTGTCGTCTTTATTGCCGCTACTATAGGCAGAAATCAACGATACGCCCAATGCTCCGGCCCTGGCCTGGCCGCCATTAATTGAATACCCTATCGCAGCCAGCCGGAACTAGAGACAATATCTAGAACATAGGAAAAGTAACAGAAAACCGTAAAAAGGATATGGATAGTTTTTTTTATTAGAAAAGATATCGACTTGATTCTCCTTTAGTGACAACAAAATAGAAATATATGTATATATACAAGTATAGTTAAATCAGCAGGTAATTTACGGATAATCCTAGCTTTAGTAGGATATTAAATTATGATCTAATCGTACTTTTTAATATATATAATACAGATAATATAGTTAATAACAAAAAATATTAATGAAATCGATAAAAACAATAAAAAAGAGGAAGAATAAGAATAATACATAATAATAAGATAAGCGAAATCTAATCTTAATGAGGTGATTATAGTTAACTAATGGTTAAATTAACTTAAGTAAAATAAATAAGACGGGTACTGCACTGTAAACAAACAAAGCGAACGAACAAGCAATTTTGCCTACAGAACAAGCAAAGCCATAGGGAAACAAGGAACAAAACCAGCCGAACAGCAAACGGCTTAAAGAACCAACAAAACGAAGGAATAACAACTTATTAATCAGTTAATCACAATAATCTACCAACGAACAAACAAGCAATAGAACTAGCAAACAAAGAAGCAAACAACCAATCAACAAACGCAACAAATGGTTCCATAAACGACGCAAGTCACAAACTAGCCAACAAACAAACAAATACAACAAACATAAACAAACGAAGATACTTAATCATTAGGAAATTAAAAAAACAATCGAGCTAGCAAAGCAACCAGCACACAAACAAACAAACAAACAAACAAACAGTTTAAAGCAAACAAAAGCAGTATAAACAACCAAGCCAGAAAACCAACCACATGCAAGCAAACAAAAAACAACCAAGTCATAATGAACCAAGTCAGAAGACTAACCATCCACCAACTAACCAGCAAACCAAGCTAACCAACAAACCAACCAACCAGCCAACAAACTAACCAACCATCAACCAAAACCAACCAAACAAACAAATCAATAACACCAAAATAAGGTAACCAGCCAACAAACTAACAAACAACCAAAAAGAAAAACAATAACAGACCCCGAAATTATGAGTTCGAGGACCCGTTAAAGACACACGACTTCAGTTACCCATTGCGACACCTATCAGCATAACCAGCTTTGTAGACTTATACGGGTCTGTATACACAACTTGTATTCATTCTATCTATATGATTACTATCTTCAGTTTCCATTTCAGTCTGAGTGACGTCAATGAAAACTGCGAGTTTGCTCATTGCCCCAGTGAAAATCACCAAGAAAAAAAACAGCAGAAGATATTAAACGAGGGATTCGCAAGTCTGGAAATCATCGAACATTTCAACAAAGGTTTCACAAAAATCACGGGAACAAATCCTTGAAAATCCTTAAAGTCCCAATTACAAAAAATTACAACAAATTCCAAGAGATCTTTTTTAAAAAATCAAAAAAAAAATCCCAAAATAAAAAAAAATATTTAAAAAACCAAAAAACTTTTTTCTGGGAGATCCTTTTTAAAAATTTCAAAAAAAATCCCAAAAATTCCCTGAAAATCCTACAAAAATCATTGAAAATGTCAAAACTCCCGAGAGGATCTTGGGAAAATTTGTACAACTCGAACACAGTCCCGTTGACTTGTGCTACCCTCTCGGTATTTAAGATGCGAAATGCAAGCATCACACAAGTCGCTGGCGCTGAAGGTCATAGCGTCTTTGCCGCTAACATTTTATTTCGTCCGGTCGTCCATAAAAATCTTATACACGGGCTACAGGAAAATAAAAGCGGGCTGTTTAACAACCCACCCTTCTATTCCCCATCTCAGTTGCAGCAGCAACCTCCCTCTCTCTCTCTATCTCTCTATAGTCTGTCTGCGTCCAATTTTTTCACCATTTTTTCCTCCTTTTATTTCCATCTCCTTTTTCTCTCTCTTTTCGGATATATAGCCCTTATCGATATTTTCAATTCTCCCACTGACCGTCTATCTCGCCAATGACGTTTTTCAACAAAGAGAAACACAAGAGGCTAAAGAGACGACAAGTCCAATGCGATAAAAGACGACCAAAAGGAGTAAGAAGTTGACTTTAAAAAAGAGAGAGTAAAATGGGAGAATAGAACGGAAAGAAGGGATACACAGAGACGGGGAAAAAATTGGAACTTTGTCCGGAATCATATAAGCGACCTGTGCCAGAATTAGATCAAGGTGTCCGTTTTTGGAGAAGAAGCAAATCTTTGCGGGGCTACACACATACATACAAGGATCGGTTGACTTTGCAGGAATCGTGTAAAGAATCATTGAGGAGTCAAAGAATCATTGTGGACCGGAGAATCTACTTGAATCACATTGATATCAATAGTGACCAGTTTGGAAGATTAGACCATTCCTTTACTTAAGATTCTTGAAAAAGAATCCTTGAATCAGTTGGAAGTAAAGGCGTCAGATGCATGATGATGATAAATTGAAAATAGAATCTTGGGATTAGTAAGAATCCTAAAAATAAGGAATCAGAAAAAAGAAGGAATCCTACTGATTCCGAGATTTTTTTAATATTACAGAGGACAAATGATACTCTCTTACGGCGAATTTCAATAATATCCCAGGCTTTTATATCAAGAATCATAAGTAGATTCCTTGAGTCACTTGGGATCCTGATGAAAATGTTTAACAATGAAACTCACACACGATTCCTTGAAAGTGGGAAAGAATCTCTAGCTTATAAAGTCTTAATCCTGGATTCACTTTATACCAGACAAACAAGGAATTATGTATTAGGAATCTCCATGAATCACACTTACGGAAGGCCCGCCATCTTATCCGATGCTTATCGGAAGGAACCTTAGCCTTAAGAATCTTAAAAAGATTCCTGAAGTCACTCAAAACCATAGAAACAAGGAATCACGGTGGATCCAGGAATCTTCGAGAATCACATACTCGGAAAGAATTCCCATATCTGAAGCAGGTGAGTATTAGCCGCACGAATCTTGAAAAGAATCCTGGAATCACCCAAACCATATAAACAAAGAATCACGGTGAATCTAGGAATCTTCGGGAACCGCATACTTGGAAAGAATTCATATATCTGAAGCAATTACGAAAGTTAGCCATAAGAATCTTCGCAAGGATCCTAGGTTCAGTCAAAACCATAGAAACAAGGAATCACAATAGATCTAGGGAATCTTCAAGAATCTCTTGGGCGAAAGATCCCCACATTGGAAGCAAACATGAATCTTGGCCGTAAGAATCCTGAAATAATCCAGAATCACTAGCAACTTTGACTGAACCCCTTCAGAAATTAAGAATCTTTCAAACTTCTCGCGTTCGTAAGAATTACAAACACTTTTAGGATTCTCCATTGATTGATAATCATCTAACCTTTTGCACTAATTCATGGATTGCAATGCAATCCTATTCCTTCTAGTATTTTTTTCCTCTCTATAAAAAGAGCTATACATCATGTCTGCGATCGAAGTGGTTACTCCTTTCGACAGCCGATGACGTCATCAATAAACTGTAGACAAAAGAGGGTGGAGAAAAGCGCGTGAGCTTTCACCCTCATAATAAACAGCCCCAACTCGGCACAAAGGAAAAGTTCAATTCAAGTCGATAGGCTTAGTCGACTGTCAAGTGCAAGCCCTAAGGCCCGCACCCTCTTGGTTACCATGGAAACTTAGAATTACGGTTTATTTCGATTAGTTAACTTAGTAGTTAACAAGGTAGATAAATTCTGGAGGTTATCATAATGACAAACCCGCGTGATTCTTGGATAATTCTTGAGGATTTTGAACAAGCAGTCTGAGAATCGATTCTAGGGGATGTGAGCTACTCTGTGTTTTACTACTGGTCGTGAATCTCGGCGAATCTTTTTAAGATTCTTAAGGTTTTGGTGAACTTGAGTCATATTAGCGCCTGTATTCACAATTCCTGATTCACTTATATTTGACTTTACATGGTTAGGATTCAAATGATTCTCGATGATTCACAAATATTCCTCATTGACTACCTAGAAGTAGAATTCTCCTATGAATCTTTATGCATACTTCAATCATTTTGCAAAGATGTAGTCGATGATCCTTCGTAACTTCTATTGATTCCTTACGAATTAAGCAAATCTATCATCTTTCTTGGGCGTTTATGTTTAGTAACCTGGTAAATATCTGTGTGTGAATCTTACAAAGAATCTCATATGATTCCTTACGCATTTCAACCATTTAGTAATGGTGCTTAATGATTCTTGATGATTCTTGATGATTCCTGATAATTCATACTGATTTCTCAATCATTTTTATTTACTTCTTCAACTCAAGCCTTGATTTTCAGTAGCTTGGCAAATCATCTATGAATCTTACACGATTCTCCTTTGAATCCTTACGCATTTCATTCTTTCTGCAATGATTATCGTTGATTACTCAATGATTCACTTCAAGCTAAGTTAATACCGTCATTTTCGGTAGCTTGGCAAAAATCTATGAATCTTCAGGAATCATCTATGATTCTCGGTGATCCCAGTGATTCTCAGTAATTAACCTTCAGCTATACACGTTGATTTCATCAGCTTATGGTAAACACATCTATGAATTTGAAACGAATCTACTATGAATCTTAACACAATTCAATCATTCTGGACTGATTCTAGATGATTCTTAATATATCTCAAGATTCTCACTAGTTTCTTTAATATAAAACCTTTATTTTCAGCAACTTACCAAAGAGACTATGAATCTTAAACGAATCTTCTATGAATCCTTACGCAATTCATTCATTCTGCAATGAGTCTCGATGATTGTCGATGAAACAATTTAGTCTAAAACATTTAAATTCTCACCAGCTTGGTAAAACATCTATGAATTTGAAACAGATACACAATAAATCAATCATTCTGGACTGATTCTTGACGATTCACTCATTGGCTCCCTTAATATAGAGCACTGATTTTCAGCAACTTAGCAAAACGTCTATGAATCTTAATGAATCTTCTATGAATCCTTAAGATCTCAATCATTCTCTCTTCATGATTAACTCAATTGAGCATTCTATGTCACCAATTGCATAACTTTAGATTTAAGGTATGAAATATCATATCTTTATTATCAATATCAATATATACAGTATTATCTCAATATTATCTTATGTAATATCAAAATACTTGAATCCATCATCTGCTGTTAAGGTACTCTATAACTGTTATAACTTTTTTTTCAAAATGACTCTCTGGGTCGTTTTCTTCGCTAATGATACCCAGGGACCGAATTATCTTTTAATCGAAGCGACCTATAATGGGAATCGTGTTGTTTGCGCACCCTGGCACTCAGGCCTTCTTATCTTCTTTTTCCCTTTCAGTGTGAAGCTGAGTGTGTTACACGCGTGTGTCAGTCAAGTCTCTTCTTCTGCCTGGTCTTGCGTGTGTACGTGTGTGTACCAGTGTGTAAGTGTGTACGTGTGTGTTAGGCCTAAAGGCGAAAGTCAAGTCAAAAGGGAAGAAACTGGCCCAAGAAGAAGAAAAAGAGGGATGGCCCTGCTGAGAGTGGGGTGGTGGTGCGGGGGGCGGGTGCTGAGTTGGGCTGGGGGTTTGGAAAAAAGGGACGAAGAGGGGCGACTGGTTGAGTGAAGTAAGCCATAAGTGCAGACGTAAGAGAATCCCAAATCGGGGATAGGCCGGGTTGAAAAGCCGCTGCTGCTGCGCTGGGCTGCCACTTTGCACTGCGTGTGTTTCTTACGGGCAATGCCAAGTAAAGAATAACTTTAGGCTCACTCCAAGGCTCAGTATTCGTTAAGCCCAGTGCGCGTGTGGATATCACGCCGGTGTGTGCGCGCCTTTCACACTCCAAAACTCTTCTCCCTTTTTTTTCTTGATCAGAGTCACCCTTCTATTCATTTCTCTACTATTGTAAGAAGATTTGGCACTCTGAATATTTCAGTGACCGAGGCGCCTGCAAGATTTTTGATCGGCCTGTTAAGATTTACAAAAAAAGAATCCCAACGTACCTTTTTTGTGTTCATCCTCGGCAGTATGCAAATTAGCAGTGCGATAACCTGCCTAATCGGTTCTTCAGTTGATTATCGGTGTTGCTGTTTGAAATATTGAGGGAGAACAAGCAAAAACAGGAGAATTTGCATCCCGGATTTTGCGAACTCGAAGTGAAGCGGGTCGTCGGAATTTGTTTTTTCATATCTGAGAGGAGATAAAGATGGCGACGATGGAAACTAGTGTGGAAAAGCCGGCGAATAATCAAGGGTAGGCATTTTTCAATCAATACACAGTTGAGCGACATCGTGCTTGATTAATTATCCCGCCAGGCAAGAGGTCTTGCGCTTTGGCCGGGGCAGTTTTTAACTTTTTTAAAAGTTGGGCGCCACCTGGTGTTCAAATCGGACACTAATTACATTTTTTTAAGATTTATTATTTTTGCATCAAAAACAAAAGGCCCGAAGTTTCCGTCGAGGTTACCGGTGGATCAACACAATTTGCCGTACAACAACAACAACAAGCGACAGAAGATGAAGAAGTTTACAGTCTCCGGTGGCACGACTTCCAATCAAGCCTCGTTTCATCGTTCAAACACCTGCGGGATGAGGAGGACTTTGTCGACGTGACAATAGCCTGCGATGGCAAATCCTTCACCGCACATAGAGTCGTATTGTCGGCGTGCAGCCCTTATTTTCGACATCTTCTCAAAGTAAGTTTCAGAGTTCTCGTTAATCGACCAAGTTTTGAACCCCTGTCCCGTCATTTTGTGACTATTTACACAACCTAGCGGCAAGACAGTCGCTAGGACTTTCATTAAAGAACTACCAAGCGCACTTCTACCCTAGAAAATAACGTAAAATTACCTGTTGATTTGTTAAGGCAAACCCATGTCAGCATCCCATCGTAATACTACGCGACGTGAAGCACAGCGACATGGAGGCATTGTTGAGGTTCATGTACAACGGTCAGGTTTCCGTCTCCAATGACCAGCTGCCCAGCGTCCTGCTTACAGCTCGGGTGCTGCAGATCAAGGGACTTGCCGATCTACCTCCAAACAACTACTCGCAGCGGGTAAGAGATTTGTCACATTTTAAAGAATTGGTTTTCAAAGAAAGCAACAGTTACCGTGATTGTTTTTTTCAATCCTATCGTTGCTCCTTTTTAGGTTTTGAATGACACGGACGGCCCCAAGTCTTCAAGGGTTCTCGTTCCTACTGACGACCATTTGCATCCACAGCGAAAGCGAAAGCGTTCCACACCCGTCGAGGAGGAGAAAGAGCGGGAACCGGAAGACGACGAAGACAGCCGCGAGGCCAGTCTACCTCTTGTCGAGGCCACCTACGGCGAAACGGGAAATAATTTGGAGAAACTGAGCAAGCTCGGGAGAGATTACGATCTGACTGAGAATCTGAATGGAACTCGAGACTCGTTACTGAGCCAGGCCCTCGAAGGTCGATCTCAAAATCTCATGGCACACTTTTTGGCTTCCAGGTAAGTTTATAAGTAAGTAGCTCATGTTATTGACAAATTAAAAACTGTATTTTTTTTAACGCTTATAGGAATAACCAGTTTAACATGGGTTCAGGACAGACAGGTAATTTGGGCCCTGCTGATGACGAAGCCAGTGATAGCGACGATACTGAAGCCTCCGACAGGTCAGCAATCATTTGTAGCACAGTAATCTTTAATGTATCAGAGAGTCCTATTAGATACTATATCACAATGACTGCTGTTGACAACTGCGTCAACATTTCAGTTTCAAGTCTGATTTTGTAGAATCGTTTAGCTTTTACGGTATGATATGATTGCACGGGCAAGTCCCACTGGTTTTACTCACAACATGTTTTGTCGAATTGTAAACTTGTCCCTTGATATTAACCGAAGAACCGTTGCAAAAAGTGAAAAGATGGTCATCTCAGGTCAGAGAGTTCAGTTTTGATTCTACTTAATTAAATCGTATGTACTGAAATTCTACAATAAATTATAACCCATAGTTTCCTTGTGTAGAACAGTTAACAGATTAACATAAGTTTACCTGAAACGATTCGTTGATGCTGCCAGGTTTAAATTCTTATGAAAGTCTCGCCATTTCGGCTGTGGAAAAAGTGCCCCTTAAGAAACTAGAAACCGTTATGTAAAACGCCGGTTACTTTTCAATCATTTGAGCGCCATGTCAGTCGCGCCCCAAGCGGAAGGTTTATGAACTATAGGCCCCTGCAGGTCCCTGCTTGAAGAATCGGTGAAATCGTCAACAGAGTGCGTCTTTCGATCCAGTTTCCATTCTTTTGAAATATCCCTTAAACTATAAAATCAATTTCGCGCCATATTTGAAATAGGTTTTACTTAAGTATTTTTAAAAATTTAGGGAACGCCATAATGCATGTGTAAATTACTTATCGGTTTTGTTATATTTATCGATATGTTAGCTTATATTGATTTAATAGGACAAATTACCTAATCAATTAGTTAAACCGTATGCAGTTAGACTGATTTCTTTACATTATATTTTGTTGTAATCATAGGGACCGTACCGACATGAACGATTTTTCAAACATGGAGGAAAACTACCCACCCGGTGCAAACCTATCGGGAGATCGTCAAGTGGGCTCGGACATGCTACCATCCCAGGGACTACCTCATCATCCATTACTTAATTTGCAGAGTCTTCACAGCCTTTTTTCAGCCCCGAATCCCTTAGCTTCCGGCACGCACAACAACAATAACGAGCTTTCTCACATGAGCCGCCGATCTCTCGATTTGATGCGGATTCGAGCCACCGACCCACGACCTTGTCCACAGTGTGGTACGGTTCTCCTGTTTACCTGTTTTTAACCTTATTAATTCTGTTCATATATATCTCGTAATGATTTTTGTCATTGATGAATTGGTTAAGTTACATTAACGGTTTTCCATTGTACAGGTAAAATCTACCGCTCGGCTCACACTTTGCGCACACACTTAGAGGACAAGCACACGGTGTGTCCCGGCTACCGGTGCGTCCTGTGTGGGACGGTGGCCAAGTCCCGTAACTCTCTTCACTCGCACATGAGCCGGCAGCATCGGGGCATTAGCACTAAAGATCTGCCCGTCGTGCCAATGCCCGCCCCTTTTGATCCTGTCTTGGCTTCATGCCTCCTCGCTAAGGCTGGTGTCAAAGGTTAGTCTGCCATTTCAGCTTCCTTTTCTCCTTTTTGCTTGAAATATCGAATTAAAGTTTATTTAATATTAATTAAAAACTTTACTTTTCTATAGTGTCACCGGCTGAACTTGCCGCAAGAGCTTCCCCGACCAGTAGCAACCCTCGAGGAAGATCGTCCGATCTCAGACTTGATTTCAAATCCCCGGGCTCGGGAACTGTAACTCAGGCCGCCATACCTCAGGTATTACTTGTGACGTATTTTTGAGGTTAATAAGGTTTCATTAATGCTTATTGAAATTAATTATAGGTAACTATTGGAGGACTCCAGTCCCATCGCAATAACCCTCTCCCGATGATGCCCATTGACGATGCCGAGGATCTTAGCTACGTGCAGCATCGGCTGCGGGAACGCGAGCGGGACGCGGAACGAGGTTCGTTTCAAATTATCTTTTAATTACCGGCGCAATAGTTATAATATTTAATTCCAACAGGAAAAATGATTGATAATTAATTAATGCCTGAATTAATGTTGTACAGAGTCAAACGGTCCGTACGGCAGTGCAACCACTGAGGCGATCAACCGGGCCCTCGCTGCCAAACTGGGCAAGAATGCCGCACAAAGCTGGATGGAAAGCGCTGGTAATTCTTTTGTCCTTAAATAATCGATACTCGACTGAACTATACTTTATTATTTATTTATTAAAATTTAAAAAAATACATAACAGGATAATAATTGTATATATATTAATAATGTGATATTTGCGTTAATTCCAGTGATGGGCAGATCAGATCATGATCTGATCTAGATCATGATCTTTTCATTTTTTGAGTTGATCTTGATCTGATCTGATCTGCCGCCAGCGAAGTGATGATCTGATCTGATCTTGATCTGACTTTTACCTGAATGATCTAGAAATGATCTAGAATCAGATCAAAAACCAGATCAAGCCGATGGCTCGAACATGTCGCTAAGAATTCCACCACTAGAGGGCCAGCGACAGCTCCCTCACTTGACCCCACGTTTGTTGTTCATCATTTTAAACATGACTGTCAATGAAACAAAAGCTCTAAGCAATAACCAATTCAAGATTTCGAAAACTGTGAAGTTTTTCTTTTCCGTCGTGCGGGAGAATGAGAAAAATTCGATAACGTTAACCTGCAAACTGTGCAAAAAGGAAGTTACTGGAAGTAAACAATCAACTGGGAATTTTCTTAGGCACCTGAGGGTTTGTACATAAAATGTAATACTAATCAACCAAACAATTTATATTTGACGGGCCGGGCCTGGCAACTGGGGTCCTGGGCTGTGCCCGCAGGGCCCGGTTAACTCGTAAAAACACCGAAAATTTGATTGTTTGCGGAACGAGAAGTTTCTTCTGAATAATTGTCTCTGTCTTTGGAAATAAAAAGTAACACATTTTTTTCTCATTCATTCTTGAAACATTATTGATTTTGATCTGAAATTGATCTAGATCACGCAGATCAAGGTCCTTGATCTGATCTGATCTTGATCTGTGCTTGGCGAAAAAGATCTGATCTTGATCTGATCTGCTAGTTAAAAATGTCAAAATGATCTGATCTGATCTAGATCACGTTTGCCTGTGATCTGCCCATCACTGGTTAATTCAATAGACTAACATGTATGTTAAGATCATATCGTAAAAAGATATTTTTTACATATCATAATAACTTAAGTATTAATCAACACGTAAATAACACAATAAATACAGTTACATATTACAGTAAATACAGTAAAAAAATACTAAATAACTTATTATTTAATTAATAAAGTAAATAATACAGTTAAATACAGAATACTAATGAAAACAGTCATACTTAGGATAAATTCTGGACTAACTAATTAAGTTTTTTTTAAACAAAAATATCTGTAAATTTGTAGGTGTATTGAAACATTTACTATTAATTAGAGGATATTGTCAGTTTAAGTTAAGCAGCATTCAATAAAACTGAAGGAGACGTTAATTTAAAACTGATTTATAGGTCTTCCCGGACTGCCAGCAGCCCACAACGCCGGCACCGGCAGCGCGTTGCTGGACACTTACTTGCAGCTGATTGCCGAGCACTCCTCCAACATGGCCGCTGCTGCTGCCGCCGCCGCCGCAGCAGCTGCTCACTCCAACTCCACCGGTGTGTCGAAAACCAAAGCCGATCCTGATCACCCAGAGACGGTCGATTCACTGGCCGATGATAAAAGGAGTTCGAGAACCGTCACCAGTGAATAATTCTTCAGTTTTCTTCCCCTCTTTTTCCCTTTGTCAAATTCCTCTAAAACTCATCTTCCTAGAATAACTACATGACAGTGAGTCTTCCCTGCTTTTCCCTCTGTTTTCCCCTGAATCTCCCTGTTTTTCCCCGGTTAAGAAAGAAGGCTGAAAAGGGCAAGATGGTAGAGCTTTTTTTTTGTGGAAAAAGAAAGCCTGGCGAGCTAAATCCGCCTGGTTTTTTTCTTAATTTTCGGATTGAGTTTGACGTTTCTGGGTTTGGTTTCTTTTTGGTTTGAGGATTTCTGTATGACACGAAGGTGAAAGGTGCCCGAGTATCTGACTCTTGCACACGAAAATACGTTCAATGTAAGGCCTTATAAGCTTAGCAGCACTCAATGTGATTGGCAAAACTCGAAGGTGAGCAGTTTCAAAAACACAAAAACTGAAAAGTGACTACACAAGTACGTACTCTTTGGATCTTACGTAAAAAGGGACAGAGTTGACGAATCATTTTGATTGGTTAAGAAATAACGGGAAATGACATGCGTGACGTAAGAAGGATCCGCCCAATTTTTCTCCTCCTTTATAATTTCTCTTTCACTTCTATTTCTCTCTTCTCTCTTCAGGTTTTGCTATATATATTCGCATGAAAAAATATTGCAGGTTGCAACACACACAACAGAAAATGAAAGAAAAAAAAACAAGTGAAGTAGTCAAGCTGAGATAATGATGTAGACTATCACTACCTCAACCGGTTCTTTTTTTAATTAATTAATATAAAATGATTAAGTTGATTGAAGTTTATTCATCTGTGCAAAATGGGGGAAAATAGCAAACTGTGGCGTTTTTTTTAAAGTTTATTTTGGGGGGTTATTGTTATTTTGTTGTGCTCAGTTATTCAGTGTGGTCGAATTTGTTCTGTTAGTTGGCCAATAGAGAGCTTATAGATAGCCATTGCATGTTCATCGGGTGCCAAAATGTCCTCTTGTGTAATGTAGGAGCCAAAATTGGAATGCAGACAACCCACCAGAATTCCAATTTTTCTCAACTCTCACTCACTCTGGGGAAAAATTGAATTTAAAAATAATTAAATTTCGCGATTTCCTACAATGGGAATCTCATATTGCGTAAGTCTCTTGGTTAACCCTCTTTGTTTGACCTACCCGCGTCTCACCCCGTAACTGGAAGGATGATTGTACTACCCTCACATTGTTATGTACACAAAACACTTGTAACGGATAGCAATATTGCAATAAACGGCAACCAGCTCAGCAGATAGTAAACACGTGGGGCGTTATACTTTCTATCGAATTCGATTTAAGGGTTTAGAAGGGCTTCCTATACGGACATTGTTACGGACATTGTGCATCGAACAATCCGCAATGGGTTAAAGCGCGTGAATCTTGTGAAGTAAAGTGTAGAGCAGAAAAAAAGGTTCTTGCTGAGAAAAAGTTGTGTGGTTATAACCCCCACAGTTATAAACTTACAGCAGCCCAAAAAATACCGGGTGTGGACTCGGTAGCACCTAACACAGTGGGAAAGTTTCACTGGATTGCGTTTGTTACTTTTGCTAAAATAAAATCCCGAAGATAAAGATAGTAGCATGTGTCATCCAATACTACGGGAAAGGGGAGATCGTGCGTCAATTTATTACTATTTGCTCCGACACTTTCAAAGATATAGCTGCCAAAAAATGGTGAACCTTTGGCTAGTAGTACTTTACACACTTGTCAAGTTTCGTCAGAATCGGTTTGAAAGTTTTGCCAAAATAAAATCGTAAACTTTGGGGACTACAATAATTATCCGCCACTCCGGGCCTTTTTTTTATTGAGACTGCACTGCAAATAAACACGGATAGTGGAGTAATTTGGTAATAAACGCAAAGTTAGAACTATCTCTAATGTTTCATTGTATTACTCTTCTAAGGAAGCAACGGCTTAACGAAACGAAATAGATAAGTAACGGAAAATAAGATATGAAAAATATTAAACATGATTGACAAATATAATGAAAATAGTAGTTACAGTTTTTTTGAATTCCAAGAGTGGCTAAATCTATCTGAAATATTCCAAATTAATATTAAAAGAAAAACAATGAAGACTCAACATAGTCCGGAATCAATACTTAATTTTCTATACTTGAGGCTGAATATCTTATTAATAAATATCTATAGCTACATATAGATAGATTGTTATAAGACTAGGAACTATTAGAAAGTCTCAGTGACTTTATAGCCTATCGTAATTCTGGATTTAGATCATTGGTGGTTGAACCTACTGTAGAAGATGCGCAAGCTAAATATTCCTTTACGCAGAGAGCTGTTTGTATACGAACTAAGCTGTATTTCTCTGAAACTCATCCATGCACTTGGTGGTTACATTGCATGGGTCCAATTACCATTGATTGATTGAATATTGTACGAATCCACCACGCAAATTAAGTATTATTGAGGCAGCTTAACATGGCCAGGATTAGTCCTCACGGCTCGATTTCAATTTTGACAGACGCCAGCTGTGGGTCAAGAGCATGTTGTTAGATACGGAGGCTTTTGGCAGTTAACTAACTTACTGTTCCTTTTGAGTCACCGAGCACGACGTAGAAGTGGGTTGCCCCTTTTTCCTTGCAGCTGAGGTCGAAAGCACTTATACTGAACCCGGACTGCCGGGTATAAACAACGGTTTGGTTCAACTTCGCCTGTAAAGATAATCAACTCGAGTGAAATGATTACACTGATGGAAATCATCATTAAGTACGTCAATTTTCCATAACTCGTCCGCAGTCGCTACGAAGAGAGCCTTTGCCAATGTGGAATACTTCATTCCAACCACGGAAACAAGGGATTTTATCTGTGTTTCTTCCTGCCAGCCGCTAGTACTTGTACGTATCTCAACAGACCGGGACGGGGCATCACTCCAGTCGAACCTAACTAAGGAAAAGAAAGTATGTTACAATCAAATTTACATTCTACGTAATTTATTAACCTATGCAGCGCTAGCATTAACGTGTCTCTGGGACCGGGATCCATCCACTCAGCGTCCTGATACGATGTATTCTCTCCTAGAATACCTTTTGCTAATATTCTAAAGTCGACGCAGTCATTCGAACGCCAAATCTACTTGTTCAAGGTGAATAAAAACAAAGCTTTGTGGTGAACGGAAGAAAGTAGCATCTTACTTGGACGCCTTTTGTGAGAGACGCAGCGATCCAGTTCACCGAACCAATTTGTTTCCAGGCTACCGCTTCTATGCCGCCCTTGGGTGAGAAAAATTAGTTAATACGTTTGTTTCGGCGAAAACCTAAATACATTTAAACTTGGGTGCAGTAGACTTTCCTGGAGTGCTAGTTTTAAAGTTTTTGTGTGATGTACTTTACACCCTGATGGCTCTTTACAATAGTGACTTGACGCCCACCAGTTCTGCCTTTCACCGAGTTACTGAACAAAACTAGACAACAGTTCTCGACCAGTATGCCTCGACCTCCTCAAGTACGTCATCTCAAGGCAAAGCTGGAAGCTGAAGGTGCAGTAAGGTAACGAGTCCATTTTTGACTTGAATAAAATCAGAGTTTTCCAACAAATCTCGTTGGTGGTCCTCCGGTTTAAGGTTCAGCCTTAACAACGTTATGAGTCGAATATAGATGTGAATGTGTGGTAACGGTACGCAAAACCTATAACAGGGTAATTCACGACGCACTTCTGATGGACATGTATGCAATACAGGTTTAACGTGGGCAACGATGGTGGTGACTGAATTTTGATCCCTTAAGCACAATGAAACGAAGAGAATTATACCTCTTGGCGCTGAAGTGAAGTTAATTGGGTCAGAGGCCGGTTTGTATTTTTCAGGTCTACTTGGTACAAGAATATTTCTCCTGCTGACCAGACAGCAAATCGGTTGCTACCGTTCCAGCGGGGTTCATTACAAAAGCCCTTCAGGAAGATGTCGTTCCATATACGGCTGCTTGTCGCGTCCCTGGCATGGAACTGTCATTAATCGACAAAAGTATTTCAGTTAATAAATACAACCTCAAAGTGAAATGGAAAGTAGAAAAACGTGCTCTGAAACATTAAATCTAGTTAGCTGGCGAGCAACTAAGCTAACACCAGTGTTAAAGTTAATTTCTTAGTGTGTGAAGTATTCCTTTCATATAAAATAAAAAGATATTTTGAAGCAGCTTTGAGAAGGTAGCCTATACTGTCAGTATAGGTTAATCGATATCAGTCAGCTAAGGTTAATCGAACCTTTCGCTCGCTTTTCCCCTGTGGTCTGGATATCAGTGGTAAAGTTGAAATTCTTACTGATGAAGATAAACCTTAATGGATAACAACAACAAAAATGTCCCTTCGTAAAACAAATTCCAGCCGGGAGTTGGAATGAAGAGGACAAATTCCTTGAATTACTGGAGTTGCAACTGGATCAGGTTACTAGAACGCTACCTTTGTTTCGGTAATAATCTGGATAACATCTCTTCTTTCAAAGCAGGTCCACTTCATGGATTTTATTATGGACAAGCCATGGATGCTGTAGGTTTTGACGCCTTTTGACTGGCGAATCCAGATACCATATCCCACTTCTGGAAACGGTCTGTTTGCAAAGGCTAAGGCTGTTCCGGATTCCTAAATAAACTTCAATAGCAACGACACGTAAATTGTAAATTAGTTTAATTTGGTTACGCTCCAAACTCCCCCCCGATACGAGTCGTTTAAACTCCACATGCGCAAGTCTGGAGTAGGGTGTCGAATTGTAATTGGCTGATTCCCATGCCGGTATGTCATTAAGGTATTGTCCCACAGAACGAGGGCAGCTTCGTAGCAATCTGCAGGATTACAAGAGATGGAACTTACACCCCCACCCACGTTTGCGCTAATGCCTTCCACTCGCGGTGCCGGATTATAAGGTGGTCTTTCGACTAACACGTTGTCCTGATTAGTTTCAACAGTGTCGATGTTTGAGGTCGATCCGTCTAGCACAGGTTTTGCTGCTGTGCCGCGTTCCCTTTGGAGGCTCAATTGCGCCATGGTTTCTTCAACTGGAATTGACTTGCTTGATAGAAAATGATTTTGAACATCTACTTAAATGTTGTACCTTCCAAAGTTGGCCTTAAAGTCGGGCTGGTAGGTCCGGGTTCCGAAGTACTCTGAGCTTCAGCCGTCCTACATGAAAGCGTAGTGAAATAAAGAATTGTACTTCCATATTGTAGACTTACGTGGTGCTGGTTCCCTCTGTACTTTTTCTTGTCTCTGTTGTAAGGGTAGCAGATGGAGAGCTGCTACTCTGAGACAAGTTTCCCTCCTGCTGTTTTTGCAAATATAAATTAACAGTTGAAAACTTAATTTGGGTTTGTTTGAGTTCAGTGTACAAACTTGTTTCATCTACTTTATAAACATGACTGTTTGCATCAACAAATATTGTACCGAGACGATTTAAATTGAAGTACCGGATAAAACTCGCTGAATTGATCGATTCTGCATTTCTTCACCGCCTCCCATACATGCAAGAGGAGCTTTGGGAATCTCTCTGTCCAGTATTTGCAGCGTTCATCTTTAAAGTAGCCGAGTTCTTTCTTGGCGTCCTCAGGCATTTCGTTCCAATGGCTCTCCTTCACATAACAAAAATAATAGGAAATATAACAATTTATCATTCGGCTCAACGACTTGGTTACATACCCGATTTCGTATAGCACGGAGCAAGGGAAGAACTTCCCTTTGAAGGGAAGAAAGAGAACTCTTTTCTAAGCGTTTTGTCACTTGCGTCAGTACGTTGGGTGTCAACTTCTGAAGCCAATTGTCTCCTGTAATGCCCTTGGCTCCTTCTTCAATAGCGGCAGCCAATGCGGCAGCCGATTGCCGATCCTGGTCACTTGCTGACTCTGCTTTTGTACCTTTGCTGTCTGCCCATGCTAACTCCAAGTAATTGGAGACTTCG